>CADDIJ020001700.1:0-273482 GCA_902809745.2 Tetradesmus lagerheimii | reverse complement strand
ACCGCTGCAACGCCAATCTCAGCAGGGATGCTCAGTACGTTGTACGTCCCGTACGCTGTACGCTGTACGTTGTACGTTGTACGCTGGTTGGGGGGTTCTGTACGTACCCCTTGTACGTTCCTGTACGTTGGCACTGGGCCACCAGGTTGCTGCTGCTGCTGCTGCATCACTGAAGCATCCTGCTGGCCTATGGCCCCTGAAAGATACATATATTTCTGATGTTTTTACTATTAATATTATGCTGTAATTAGTCTGGACTTTAACTCTGAAACATATATGATGCATCTGCATGCTGGACAGTAGTGCCACCACTGAGTATAAGACGCATAGTGGAAGGACCAATCCACCTAGGCAGTAGCTTAGGTGATCCTTTGAACTTCAGCCTGATGTTCGCAGTGCTCAGGAAAACTGAGTCACCTACTGCAATGTTCATTTCACGCCGCCGCCTGTTAGCAGCAACTGCCTGCCGCTGCTGAGCAGCATGCAGCGCAGCTTTAGCGCTTTTGACAGCAGTCAAAATGGATTCTGCGCGATTAGCAGCAGAAACACAGTCTGGAACATCAAGGCGTCCTTCCCCCCTCAAGAGCTTGTCTAGGGGTAGATGTGGGCGCCTGCCGTAGTTCAGTACGAAAGGTACTGCTTGCACAGATTCCTGCCAGGATTCATTGATTGCAAACTCAACTAACGGCAGCAGCTTCACCCAATTGGACTGCGAAGGGTCAACATAATGACGCAGCATGTCCTCCATGATGCGATTCACTCGCTCTGTATTGCCATCACTCTGCTGGTGATAGGCAGTACTCATGGAAGCGGAGACACCAAGGGTGCCATGCAGGCACTGCCAGAACTTGCTAGTCCAGATAGAACCTCTATCGGACACCAGTTCATCACGCAGGCCATGATGCTTGACAACAGCATCGAGGAAGATATCCGCAAACTGTTCAGCAGTGATATCCTTGCGGCAAGGCGCAAGGTGCACCATCTGAGACAGCCTGTCCACAAAGACAGCGATGGAGTCATGATTACTCTCTGTCACCGGCAAATCTGTAACTAAATCCATGCCCACTGACATCCATGTGTCAGCCGGCACCGGCAGTGGCTGTAACAGCCCTGCAGGTTTCATGTTAGGGGCCTTCACACGCTGGCAGGAGCTGCAAGCAGCAACATAGCGCCGCACAGCAGCAGCCATACCAGCAGGCCACCAAAAGTACCGCCGCACTTTAAGCAATGTTTTAGTGCGGCCAGCGTGTGCGCTGTAAAGAGTGTCGTGACACTCCTGAATGGCAGCACGCTGCAGATCTGCATCAGCAGGCAGCACGAGTGCGTCACCTCTGAAGTACAGACCATTCGTGAATGTCAAAGCAGCAGTATTCATAAGCGTGAACCATGGGTCCAGCTTATACGCGGCTTTAACGCGCTCCACAAAGGAGAGCGAGTCCGACAGGGACTGTAAAGGAGTGAGGACAGCAGCAGCTGTACCCACAAAGTGTAACGGCTGGTCAGCCGTCATGCCAACAAAGCAGACAGGGTAGCGGCTGAGTGAATCAGCAGGATTTGCAACTCCCTTGACGTACTGCCAAATGAGGCGGTGCCCCTGCAGAGCATCCAGCCACCTAGCATGTCGTCTGTTGGCCATGTTCACTGTGTCAAACGTGACGTTAGGCTTGTGATCTGTGTGAACATGCACGTCACGGCCTTCGATGTACACTCGCCATTTCTGGCAGCAGTACAATATGGCCAGCATCTCAAGTTCTGTTGGCGAGTAGTTACGTTCAGCTGGAATCAGCTTACGTAACTCGAAAGCGATGGGCCTGCTATCCTGCAGCAGAACACCACCTACGCCATCATATGATGCATCACATATCATGTGAAAGGGCTTCTCACTGTCCCATTCTGGCAGAGCCAAGACAGGAGCAGCAGTCAGCAGATGTTTGATCCACTTAAACGATGTCTGACAGTCAACTGTCCAGACGAATGGCACGTCCTGACGCAGCAAGTGTGTCAGTGGCAGCAGCACTTCAGCATAATGCCGCACGAACTTCCTGAAGAAGTTGGTGGTGCCCAGAAATGAGCGCAAGTGTGAGACATCCTTTGGAATGGGAAAGTCCTGCAGCGCAGTGACTTTAGCAGGATCTGCTGCCACACCATCAGCTGACACGATGTGTCCCAGGAAGAGAAATGATGGCTGATTTAGATTGCATTTGTGAATGGCTGCAGTGAGCGCATTGGCCTTAAGCACGTCCAGCACTGCACGCAAGTGCAGCGCATGTTCTGCTGCTGACTTACTGAAGATCAGTATGTCGTCCAGGTAGACTAAGCAGTATTTGTAAAGCATCGGAGAGAATATCCGATTCATTACAGACTGAAAAGCAGCAGGCGCGTTCCCCAGGCCGAAGCTCAGTGTGAGGAATTCGTAGTCTGGCGGGCGTGCGGAAAGCAGTCTTAGGGACATCAGTAGGCTGCAATTTGCACTGATGATATGCCTGGCGAAGATCAACCAAGCTAAAGACATTCGCACCAGCAAGATGATCAAGCAGCACGTCAATCCTTGGCAGCGGGAATCCGTTGCGTTTGGTTGAGCGATTTAGGTGGCGATAATTTATCACCATCCGCAGCTCCGTGCTTCTTGGTTTCTTGACAAACAGTACAGGACAGCCGAATGGAAAAGAACTGGGCTGAATGTAGCCACGAAGCAGTAATTGTTCTATCTGCTTTTGCATCTCTTCCATTTCTAGCGGACTATACCGGAACATAGGCCGCAAGATCGGCTTGTCACCCTCGAAAGGAATGACCTCTATGTCTAGATCGATTTGAGAACCTCCGAATGGCGGTTCTTCCGTAAACACCTCTGGGAAAGAGGAAACGATGTTTTGAACTTGCTCTGGAGCAAGCAAATCAGCGTGTGTGGGTAAACCGTCAGCAGCAGCAGCAGGCACTGCTGTGGTAGCTGCAGCAGTTCCATTAACTGCGCCAACAGTTACAGGTGCATTTGGTTTCTTATCACGAACAACCATCATACAATGCCACACGCCGGGGCCACTACGCAGTAAGCGATTGGCCGCAGCATAGCCGATTACATGGTGTGTCAGCAGTACTGCTGTCACTTGCGTCTGTGTCATCGTTTTGTGTTACGGCTGGCAATGTGTTAGCTTTCGATGAAGCCGACATTAGAGTCGTATATCTACGTCCGTTTTTGTATACATGACAGCAGCTCTTAGGAAAATCCATGATGGCTTGTCTGTCATGCAGCCAGGAGTCACCTATGATCATGTCAAACGTGCCTGGCATGTCAATGGCATAGAACACCAGCGTATTTGACAGTGATGACATACGTACTGTCAGTTTACAACAGCTGGATGCATCGGCTGCACTCTGTAACACCCCTACCACTGAGATTCAGGGATGCTCAGTACGTTGATTTTGGCAGCGTACAACGTACTGTACGCGTACAGTACGCTGTACGTTGCCTTGTACGCTGTTTGTACGCTGCTGTCAAGGGAACTTGCAACGTACTGGTCAAAGTGTCACTGTAAGTAACATACTGACCACGTACAAGAGCGGTTTCTTGCTGCAATTTAGCTCGATTATCTATCTATCCTATATATTAAAAGAATAGGGTGGGGTCCTGTTTTTGGGGAAAAACAGGCGCGACTCACGCCGGCAGGCCGCCAGCACGCCTTCATTGTAAACAGCTAAATTAGGGGCTTCATCTGTGAGGGCCTGGAGCCAATTGGTGGCCCCTGGTGGGAGAACGGGCAGCAGTAGACCCTGCGAAAGCGATTTTCTCTCAAACGGCGCAACAAAACCCCCTGTCCTGCCCCCCTAAAACGATTTGTCATCAAACAATCTATAAGCTTAGCGAGCGTCGGCGCCATCTGGGGCCTCCTGTGGATGTCCACAAGTGTGAACGTGTGATGGGTGCTGCGAACAAAAGGGGACAGTTGGCACCGAGGAGGGATCTGACATGACCAGTGAGCTCTCAAATATCGTTGGTGGGGCCCTGAAGCCAGTCGGTTGGCCCTGGCGGGCAGGACAGTAGCAGACCCTGCAGAAGCCTGTATCTCGCAAACGGCGAACCCCCCTGTCCTCCCCCTTACAAAGGCTGGGTATCGAACAATCTATAAGCTCAGCAAGTGTCGTCGCCAGCGGAGGCCTCCTGTGGATGTCCACAAGTGTGAGACGTGTGATGGGTGGTTGTTCCCAGGCATGCACCTGTCGAGCCCAGGAACGCCACATGCGTTCTACGCAACGTCAACATCCCAATCTGCACCATGTCATGGACCTTACGCCCTCAAGCGCCCAACAACATGCAAACGATCGAGAGCATCAAAGACAGGCAGAGGACGCTGCGCGCTATCATAATCAGCTAAATTAGGGGCATCATCTGTGAAGGCCTCGGGGCAGGCGGAGGGCCCTGGTGGGAGAAAGGGCAGCAGTAGACCCTTCAGAAGCCTTGGCTCCAAGAAGCCAGTAGGGCCAAGAAGCCACTCTGATGTGCACCATGTCATGGACCTTACGCCCTCAAGCGCCCAACAACATACAAACGATCGAGAGCATCAAAAACCTTGCTCACATGTGTGCATGGCCGTGGCATTGCCCGCTAGTACTACTAAAATTGGCTTTACAGGGCCTCAATATAACTGACAGATTAACATGTTAAAATCTTTTAATAACATGATATTAAGATACTACTGAAAGGCAGCTTTACTGAGGATATATTCTTGTCAGCCTTGTTGTCAGTCTGCATGACATCAGCAATTGCTGTTTTTGGACATCCCGTATCGAACGTGCCTCGAATAGCGAAATATTACAAGCATTTAATGAATTGTATATCATTTTAATGGGCTAAAACGCTGTATTTGGAAATCTGGTAGGTACAAGTTGTGGGGTTCTTCCCCTATGCCCTCAAGGCTGTATGCGTAGTGTACAAAATGAGGCAACCGTAATAAACGAGCTGTTTTCAGATGGTTTGTTCTAATTAGTTTTTATATTGTACTCTGGACAAAGACGGGCACAAGATTGGTGCTCCCCATCCACTGACGTTTTGGTCTGGCAGCCATCCCTGAGGAGAATGAATGGCAGTGTGAGGGGTGTGCCATTTCCCCGTGGGATTAAAGCCACACAGGGGAGTGGCACGTCACAGCATTTTGCCATGGCATTCCCAATGTTGCATTGCTACTATATGTTTTCACAGGGGAGTAAACACCTAAGGTGACACAAAGCCTGGACCTTTGTCACATGCACATTACAACGCTACAGGTTGGGGCTCAAACAAAAGTGAAAACATATAGTAGCAATGCAACATTGGGAATGCCATGGCAAATGGTGCTTTTAAGCTGCCATGCCAGCTATCTGCGCCATCATCCTAATTGGCCCCGGGTAGCTGCCAGACCTTGCACAGCATCTCCCTACAACCTTCCCCATTCTCAGAACACCACTTGTGAACATGCTCTGGCCAGATGCCGGGCCGCTGAAAGCAAAAGCACTGGCAAAACCTGGCAATCAAGGCACACACCGCCAAGAATCACATCAACCGTCAGGTCAGGAAGCTGCATGCAGACAGAATTGTTTGTGAATCACTGCAGCACTCTACTTTGAGCCGTTACATCACGCATGTGCACCCTACACATGCTGATACCATGCGTTTTAAAAGGGCTAGGCCCTTTTTGTGTTCTGGTGCGCCAACGCGTGGTATTGAGTTGCTGATGCGTGTTCGAATGGGCTGTCTTTGCGTGCATGAGCGTACCAGTCGTTATGGTGGCGGCAGAGCTGATTCTAACACAGCATGTCCTGCTTGTGGTCAGGGTGTTGAGTCTTTGTCACATCTGATGTTTGATTGTCCCGCTACTTCTGCTCAGAGGGATACTATGCTTGATGAAATTCGGTCTGTTTTGCGTGATGTTGCTGGCGGCGCTGAAAAATTGCGCAATGTGTTGTCGTTGACTGATGCATCCACTAAGTTGTTGCGTTTTGTTTCTGATGATATTTGGGTAGTAGGGGGGTGTGCCGAGTGATATCTAGGAGCATTGCTGAGTATCTTGTCCAAGCTTGGGATGTGCGTAATAATTGCAAACACAATGGAGCAGTGCTCCCTCTTTCTTCCGCTCCTGAGGGGCGCGGGGCCGATGGCGTTGATGCTATGGCTTAATGGGTAACATGATGATGATGATGACACCGCCAAGAAGCCACATACCAAAAGGACACCCACTGTCGTCAACACAGCCATGAAGATTCCTACTAGGCCGAGAAAGGCTGTCATCAGCAAAAAATAGCTGCTGCCCCCAGCAGAGGACTCTGCTGCTTGTACCACGCATATTCGATGGACTTGTCTGCAAAGCTGAGCGCAGACAGGCCCACCCCCATGGCAATAGCAGCGTGCTGGCCAGCAACCCGCCAGGTGAGCAGCCCAGCAGCACCAACGATGATTACCTGGGCCAGGCAAGACAGCAGGAAGAATATGAAACCCGTCCAGCCACCTGAACAGCAGGGCATCCAGGGGGCATTACTCCATATGGCGCTTGTTCATACCATCAGCAAGCAGCAACTGTCGCTCTGTGCTTGAATGCGTGCAGGAAGCACCTGCATCCCAACAGCAACGTCATGCCTCAAGGTGATGATACCATTGCTATTGCGGTGATAAATGCACAATAGATTGCTTGTAGTACATGCCAGCAGCTCAAATGCCCCAGACGAGCCTGATACATCATTCAAAGGATGCTGATCCTTCAGCCGTGGACAGCAGCCTTGGCAATGTAAACCCAGTGAAGAAGCAAGCTCACCCTTAGCACCAGTCTGCAGCACCTTGCCCAGGGCAGGCAGGCTTGTCCAAAGGCCGTGTAGGCCTCCCGGGAAGAACACACAGCGTGCACCAGAGAAGAACTGCATTGCAGAATCTGCATGCAGCCAAGTAAGCAGCAAGGCAAGTGTGGTGAGACTATTGGTGTGCAACCACATGTGGACCTTGCACTCTTGAGAAGCTGCCCAATTATGAGGTTTGTGGCTAGTACAGAGGGTAACGTAAGGTGTGTACATATGCTTGCTGCGTTACAAGCTTCCATATACAAGCACCCCCCAAAGCACCGGTGAAGATGAGGAAGATGATCGCACCTTGGTGCTGCTGGTGCTCGTGTGATGATAAGGTCTTCTCTACTGCCTTGGTTGCGGCCTCTTCGGCTGCTTGCTTTATTAGCAGGCCCACCTCAGGCACCACACCTGTGCACAACAGGGTTTGGCAGCAGGGGGACAAATGCAGCACCGCAACAGGGACCTTGATGAGGCCAAGCAAGCAGCAGGAGTGTGACAAACTGCAGTGGTGTACAATACGCACATGGCGGTGTGAAAAAAATGAGTGGCAACATGGTGCTGTGTGTGCTGCACGCAGAGGCAGGCCATAAAGGATGGGAAGTAATGCTGATAATTAGCAGACATGCATGATACTGGTGCTAGCATGCTGCAGAATGTGCTCTAGTTAATGAGAAGTGCAGCTGCATGGGGTTTCACGGCTGCTCCACACACAAGTGGCAAGCAATGCTGGTTTGGCAGGCTTGTCACAAGCACCATCGCAAGCACCTGCACGCCTCACCTGCTGCTGCTGCTGCTGTGGAACGAGACAGAAGCCAGGTAGGGAGCCATGTGAAGAGGACACGCAAGGACACACGGGCAGGGCGATGTTCAGCAAAAGGTCAAACAAAGAAGCTGGCAGCATGAAAAGCACAGGGGCATGCAGCACACATGAGCATGCAGAATGGTGCTGCAGAGGCTGCTTGTTATTTCAGGAGTGTTCAAGCATGCCTCATGACACTGCTTTACAAGCATAGTGTAAATCACCCTAGCAAAGCGCTGCTTGGTGGGCACGCGCAGTGTGATAACCCAGCTTGCACAATCAATAAATTCATAGACTACTCTGTGCTGCTGTGGCACCTCAAGCTGCAGAAAACCCTTCCATGGGACCAGCAAGTAGTCCTGCAGAAGAGTTTGCAGCTTACAAGCACATTGTAAATTACTCCCTAGCAGGGCGCTGCTTGGTGGGCATGCGCAGCATGTGATGTGACCCAGCTGGCATAATCAATAGATTCAAAGACTAATCCATGCTGCTGTGGCAGCTCAAGCTGCAGAAACCCCTTCCATGGGACCAGCAAGTACTTGTGCAGAAGAGTTTGCAGCAACTGCTGGCATGCGCCACAGGCGGCTCCTTCAAGCTAACATGCCTCCAATGCATGCAACTCCAACGCTCACCTGGTGGCGCTGCTGTGGTAAAGCACGGGCCACCAAGGAACATCAGATGATGGCGCATGCACAGGAGCAGGGCAGGGCAGAGCAGAGCAGCACAGGTCAACATCAGTGCATGCAATGAGCATTACTGTATGCACACAACATTCAGGAGGAGCAGGATGGTAATGTGGCATTCCTGCGTTGTCTTTTGATAGCGCAATGTGCACACACAAATAGACCTGTGCACATAGTGTGTGGTGCATGTTGCATTTGGGAGGGCAGTGGTTTTGTTGCCCGGGTCCCTGCTCTTGCAACAAAGCTGCTCTGCAGCCAAGCATCAATGTGGCAACAGGAGCTGGATACAGTGCATGCCTATCCTACTGCGCCTGTTCAGGGAGGAAGGTCAGCAGAGCAGTTGGGGCGGGAGAAGGAATACAGCCGAGAAAGGCATATATGCATGCAGTCAAGAACCTCCGCAATTTATGCTATCAGAGTGAGCAAATTGGGTGCAATGCATCGACATGCTTCAATGCAATGAGGAGAATCATCGCTGATCCAGAACGCACCTGCAGCCTTGACAATAGCACCAGCTGGGCCAATGGGCACATTTGCCCTTTGCTCCAGACGCTCTGGGCTTGCTGCAGCCAGCTGTTTTACATCAGTAAAAGAAGCAAGATGCAGCTGGTCTGCATACTGCACATATCTCTGATCAATGCTTCCTAGAAACGCCTTCAGCTCGTTTGAGGCCATGGGACGCGTTTTTTCAAATGCCAACTAAGCAGCAGACATGTAGACAATTGCCGTTCTGCTATTCGACACACAGACGTCGGTGTAACGAGGCCACAGGGACGCAGATGATAGATACCGATAGAAGACTACGTTTGATGCTAACAAATTGTTGCTAGGGCTAAAGAGTGAATAAGTGCATACAAAGCTAATAGTATGTGCCATCCAGCCAAGCCAAGATGAGGCAGGCACTGTTAACACATCAGGTGCTCAAACAAAGAACAGGGAATGACTGATGGATGTGCTACACCCGGATGATTAGAAAGAATCGGACGGAGACTGTGCCACGGCGACAGTGACACTGTTGCGCCTCGTCGCATTCTTCGCTGTTCCTGGACCTTTCACAAAGTCACCGCCTCTGAACATTATCATCCGATTTATTGAAAATGATAAGTTTGGCTGCAAACCGTGCTGTGTTCCAGAAAATCATCCAAAGACCTGAGTTCATCCTTTCACAGCGTTACCAGTCCCTCACTAGCCTTCCAAACAGAGAGTGAGATCTTCCACAGCTGTGCAGCAGCAACCTGCTTCAGCAAGCATGGCGTTGCTCAAAAGCAGCAATCTACTACCTGGGCAGCAAGGTGCGTCTCGTTTTGCTTTCTGGTGCACACAGCACAGTGCAGCCAGCAGCCAGCATGTTCCTGCCAAAAAGTAGCACGTCAGCGCCCTTCAACACTGCTTTGCTGCTTCAAACCGTACCATGATATCATGCATGGACACAGCAGGCAGAACAGCCGCCGCCACGCTGTTCAAAGCAGCATACCGCTGCAGAGTAAGCAACTTGATGATCCAACCTTGACCAAAAATGAATCCCGACACACACCTGCATGGCTGGCTGCTGCGTCACAGCTCTCAACTGCAATGGACACTCCCTTCCAGGTACCGTAATATGGTGCAAGAATAAAATCGGGTTGGTTACCTTGCATGGCCAGAACACCAAAAAGCACATCTCTGTGCCGTCTGCTATCTGCTGTATCTGAGCCAAAAAAGCCACTGACGACAATCACCACCCCGCTGAGAAGGTACCCGTGCGCAACTGGCCACACCAGTGCTGCTGCATTTCCCACCTTGGTGACAGCCAGCTGAAAGCAACTGGTTGCTGATATTGTGTCGCACTACGACACTACGACGAAACAAAAACCAAAACTGCATCAGACATTAGTGGCCCAATGCAGCTGGACAGACATGCGGTGTGAACCACCGTCACCCGTCGTCTGCTCTACAACATCTCGACTGAACTGTGCCACTTCTTGCAGTGGATTAGAAGCCGTCTGACTATAAACCTACAAAGCCACTGTCACTGCCTGAAATTGACCATTCAAACACCAACTCAGGCTGTGACAAAGCTGGCGCTACCAACATACCCGACTGCAGCACGCGCACTGTGTGTGCAGCAGTGCATACACCATTCACAAAAGACAGATGACTCTGGAATGTTGAATTCACGAGCATCCTCGCGCCATGATACCAAGTACAAAATCGTTCTGCAGCCACAACGCTGCAATACAGCACGATGCTGCAATCCAGATCTTCACACTGCTATTGCTGCATACACATCACGCCATGCTTACACCAACCACAGGCGGCTGCGGTTCTTGCTGCTGCTGCTGCTGAAGGGCATCACCCGCAGCTGCTGCTGCTGCTGCATCAGCTGCTGAGAAGACAGCATCTACTGCTTCAGGCACCTCCAGAGGCGACACCCGAGTCAGCACAGTGCAGCCAGGCTGCTGCGTGCGCATGCGCAGCGCAGGCCCCTGCTTGCACTTGCCTAGGCACTTGCAGGGCAGCACCTCGATGCCAGGGCTAGCTGATGCTGCATGTGAAGCTGCTTGGAGGACACCTAGGCCTCCCTTGTTCATGCATGCCTTGCCTTGGCAGACCAAGATGCGCCCTGTGGCTTGGTACTGCTGAGGGGGCGGCAACTGCTGGCTGATGTCTGGCTGCTCCTGGTCAACAGCAGGAGGTTCTAGCAGCATAGATACGCTGCCTGCTGCTACCACCATGGAGGACATGCTACCACTCATGGGTCTGCTGCTGCTGCTGCTCCTGCTCCTGCTTGGGGACTCGTCGTCACTGCTGTCTGAGTCACTGCTGTTGCTGCCGCGTGCCAGGCGCTCGAGGCGTTTCTGCTGCTTCAGCTGCTCCTGCACTTCCCGGATGGTGTCAACTGCTGACTTCAGTTGACTGATTTCTGACAGCACCAGCTGCATGGTTGCTGCATCAGCAGCAGCTGCTGCGTGTGTTGTAAGCAGCGACTCAAGGCGCTTGCGATGCGCCTTTAAGGTCTTTGCTAGCTTCTTGGTCTCCTTCTTGAGGCCACCACATACAGCCTGACCTGTTAACCGCCTGCCCCAGGGCTGCGGCAGAGGTGGAAACTGCTGCGGTGCTGGTTGCATCACTGGCTGGATGCTGCACTGGCTGAATGCTGAGCTGTTGCTGGCCAGGCTCCTGTGCCAGCCTGTAGGACCACAACAACACGCAGTCAGATCGGATGATGGGGTTGGAGGTGTTTAGTCAAAAGTTTTGTGGTGCCGTCCACTGATGCAAGTAGTTGAGGCACGGCTGGCGTTCCGAACATGGTGATGACCAAAGCTACCCAAACCGCCTCATGCTGGCTTCGAGGCGGTCTTGTATGAACAATTATACAAGCATAATGGTATATGCAACTCACCAGCTGCTTGACTGCGTCGCGGCCGGACTGGCGCGTGCCTAGCTTGTGCATGTGAGGTGCAAGCACCCATGCTGCGCTCCATAGCCGTGGCGGGCAGCATAATTGATTTCTTTAAGACTCTTTATGTGATGTAAACCAGCTGCTGCCTGCAAAGGGTTGACTTCACCAGAGCACGCTGGTTCGCTGCGTGCACGGTTGTACGCTTGCTCTGGCAGATAAAAGCACAGTGAATATATGTGTGACTGTTGAGCCTCAACTGACCAGTGTACTTGCAGAGGCTTCAGGCTGTGAGGTAGAGCTTGTGGAGAGCCAGTCATGAGCGTGCGAGGCGTGTGCCAGACTCGTGTCTTGAACCTGCTAAACTGAAACCACAGAAAAAGTTAAATGCACAAATAAAAGGTTTCCGGAGGCTCATAGAGCGTGCAGGTGCTCTATTCGCCAAGATCATTTCGAGTCATCTGACTCGAGTGACGGGCCGGTAGCTGGCCGGTGGGGGCTGCCCGCAAGCTTCGCCCTTACGTCAATCTGACAGAGATGCAGCAACCTCGGCTCGCACAAGTGTACAGCTTTCGGCTGATCCTTGTTCTGACGATGCCTGCGCTTGAACTGGCTCCAGTTGCAGCCTGCAAGTCTGGCAGCGCCGCACTGCTGAGCAACGTGGGCCCCACGTTGAACAGAGCCTGCCGTAGGACTGATGATCAGTCGACTGCATAGGCCTAGGCTAGGCAGCTGGATGCTGAGCTGTTCCTCTGAAGTCTGGCACCAGTCGGTACAGTAGTCCAGCGTTTCAGAAGGACGGGGTCTGCTGAAAATACATCACACTGCTGAGCAGCAGCACTCCAACAGCTGTTCTTGCACCTGCTGCCACCACGGAGCGCTGCTGTGTGCTGGTGCTTTGGGTGACAAAGAAAGAGTTTAGACGAATCCTGGACACCAGGTAAATGCAAGCTGCGCACGTTCAATGTAAAGCTGGTGTCACTGGACCAGGAGGGACCTGCCCAGACCTCCGAGGAGTCCTAGTGCTCCGGGTGTGCCGGCAGTAGTTTTAACCCTACTGCAGTGTCACTGCAGCATTGCCGAAGTCGAACAGCCGCGCAGGGTAGCGCTGTAGACTGCAAGGGTCTTCAGAGCTGGCAAAACTCCAGCCGAACACAGTTCAAATTTGAAGCTGGTCTGTTACAAAGCACCACGGGGTGATGGCTGTCTGCTTGCCAACCGCCATCGTTGCCGCGGCGAGTTGCAAAAGAGACAGGCAACTTGCATGCATAGCTTGTTTGCTAGTGAAAGCCAGACATGCGCAACGTCACATCAAAACGCTACCACCACTGCCTGCTGCGGCTGCACCTGGCAATACTGTTGTCTGGACACACTGCTTCAGAAACCTCATACCCTTTCATACACCTCCTCACCCTGCATCTACTACTATCCCGGCCTTCGCCAGCTCCCGTTGCTGGGCTTCAATGCTCCTGCAAGCGCCAAGCAAGACAAGCGCTGTGCTGCTGCTGATACCCCAGCTGCTGCACGCTGTGCTCCGCTGCTCAGCCGCAAATGCCATTACTGTTGGATCATGTTGTGAAGCCTGTCTTACTCGTTGTCGCCACGTGCTGCCAGCCAGATCACTGCACACTGCAGTGCTGCCGTGCGCTGCAGAGATGCTGGCGCAGCATGCTGCCACTTGGCCTGCTCCGCTGCTTAGCTGCTTAGTGGTGGCCGACTGCAACATCAGAAGCACAAACAGCAGGAACAGCACAGGAACAGCAGGAGAGAAACTGCGTCAGTGATTGAGCAGCTGTGATGATATGTGTGTGTACACCCTGTGCTTGGTGAGCAAGCTGTACTGCTGCCCTCGCAATCAGCAGTAGCGCATATGGTGAGCATCTGGCATCCAACATCAAAAGGATAAAATTAATCCTGCTATGCACATGCCAACTGCAAGCTTATGCACTACCGTGCTGCTTGTGACACAAAAACTGCAAATGTGGCCCGCTGCTGCAGCTTGGCCAGAGTGCAGCAGCACGCTGGTGTGCAGCCAGCACTCACCACTTGAAACGAATGGTGCTGGCGCCTGTGACCCGTACCACCCCTGGTTACATCTGTGCTTCCTGCTGCAACACCCCACGTTGCTGCGCTGTGCTGCCAAACTGCTCAACAGCAAGTGCATGTGCATGTGCACTGGCTTGCTGCCAGCGCCCTCCTCGACTACAATTCTGTAGGCTGCTTGCTATATGAAAGCTGCCTTGCACTGTTGCTGATAGATGCTGCATTTCAACAGCAGCAGCAGCAGCAGCAGAACTCACATGGTGAGTGTCCCTCACTGATGGCCTTCTCGTAGGAGGCCTGCTGAGCGTTGTTCCTGGCTGAGTCGATGCCCATGAACAAGTAGATAGCTACGCCATAGCCAAACACCAGCGGGAAGTGGTGCTTGAGGAACCGCTGCCTGAGGTAGAAGCTAAAGCTTTTCTGAAATGGGTGTGGGGGGTTGGGAGGCAGGTTTGTGGGGTCTGCTGGAGGTGGACGCAAGATGTTGCGCAGATGAGCCTCGCCCAGCACCATCTTGGCTGCCTGCTGCCTGCTTTCACAAGCCTTCGATCGTCAGTGACCCGATCTCAAAGCAGCAGAAGCATCAAGGTTCCTGACATGCCAGAAGTAACTATTATTTGTAATAGAATTGCACAAGGAGCCTAGATGAGGGTTATGCCACAGCTCAAGGGTTCGAGGCGGAACCTCGCAAAGCGAACAGACCGATCGTGACTTCACATGTTATAAGGAGTTTTCATACGCAGTTATGCTGTTTTGCATGCCGTGGTTGGCTGTACTTTCAGGCAAGCTCAGTGGTACAGTACTGCTCCTTCTGTTCTGCTGGCGTGGGCACCTGCTGGTGATCACTGCTTGGTGCACCAAGCAGTATGCTGTACCATGAGAAGCAGGTAGCAGCTCTATGTGGCGTCCACTGCATAAACACTCTGCTGCAAGGGCCCTACTTCAATGAGCTTGACCTGGCACAGGTGATCGTCGTTGCCGCGATGCTTGACAACGGACCATCATTGTTGTGAGGGCTGGCAGCATGCATGCAGGGCTGCAAAAAGTTATTGTGAAGCCATCACTTGCAAACAGCCTCACAACTCCATATTTTGAACTGCACTGTGCGTCTCACTGGTTGGCTGGATGAGCACATCCAATGACCACCACGCCCACTGCGCCTGCTGTTGACTTGGTGAAGGCAGCGCTTGAGTAGCTTGCAGGAGCATCCACAACATGCACCACCGCCTGCATCTCTCTGCAACGACGCTTGGTGCCTGGCTAACACTGCAACTGCAACCAGACCTGCACCGCATAGCATGCCCACTCCCCAGCTGGTCGTCACTAGGCTTGGTGCTGCTGCTTATCACTGCTTCAACCACTGCAACTAAATCTCCTGTACTGCACATGTCAACTGCAGATTGGCCACGAGTTGGACCAGTTGGAGCGCCAGATGCTTGATGCTGAGGCGCAGGCAGCAGCGGGGCCGTCCAGCAACTTGGATGAGAGCGGCATGTTCAGCATCCAAGTGCTCACCAAGGCCCTGCAGGTGAGGGGGGCGGGGGCAGCAGCAGCAGCAGCTACCCAAAATAGCGTGTGGAGCAGCTGTCTGTAGCAGTGTGTATAAGGTGACTGTTCAGTAACGCGCACCAAACAAAGCAGCAGCAGCAGCAGCATCAGCAGCAGCTACCCCAGTTAGGCCTGTGGAGCAGTCGATAGCGCATACCCAACAGAGCAGCAGCAGCAGCAACAGCCTGCTGTGCCTGTTGTTTTGCTGCAGGTGTGGCAGCTGAGCCTGACTCCCACAGACAACCAGGAGCTGCGGCAGGCCGGCTTTGACGCGCAGCAGGAGCAGGCCTTCATCTGCAACCTGCAGGTGGGCTGTATAAAGGATTGCAGGACACCAGATTGCAAATTGCATGCAGCAAAGTGCAGTACTACATTTCTAGATGAGGCCCCCGCCACCATAGCTGGACTCTCAGTCCTCTTCTGGCCGGCTGTGGCTGCAGCATGAGCATGATGTAGACATTGGTGTCTGGCGGCATGGTACTAGGCTGGCAGTTGCAGTGTTGTCTGGCGTTGGAGCACACAGCATAACATCTCCGGTGCTGCAGAATGTGGTTGCTGAGGAGGTTACGGTAGGGGCTGCGTAGCAGGAGCAGCCTTCATGTGCAACCTGCAGGGGGGCTGCTCAGTCCTACGTGGTATCCTTCTGCCTTGCAGGAGCACTGGTTTGCCATTCGCCAGGTAGGCGGTGAGTGGTGGAACTTCAACAGCCTCTACCCCGCCCCCGAGCACCTGTCGGCCTTCTACCTGACCGCATACCTGGACAGCTTGAAGCAGCAATGCTACACCATCTTTGTGGTGCGGGGGCAGCTGCCTGCCAGCCCTGCTGCAACAGGCGCTGAGCTGGACGGGCCTGGAAAGTGGTGGGACCCAGATGAGGTGGGTGGCTGGGCAGCAGATATATGGATTTTTGTCCATGGCAGTATAGTGACTATTTACACCATCTTTGTGGTGCGGGGCCAGCTGCCTGCTATCCCTGCTGCCTCATGCGCTGAGCTGGACGGGCCTGGCAAGTGGTGGGACCCAGATGAGGTGGGTGGCTGGGGAGCAGCAGCTGCCTTAGTGCTCCCTTGCTGGGGGAAACGTGTGGTTGATGAATCGACTGCGCAGCCACAACCGACCCCGTCGGGGTGCTGCTGCTGCAGATATCTGTCATTGGTGGTTGGCAGTATTGTGACTTGTTGCACCTGTATGTGGAGCGGGGGCAGCTGCCTGCTAGCCCTGCTGCCTCATGCGCTGAGCTGGACGAGCCTGGCAAGTGGTGGGACCCAGATGAGGTGGGATGGGGTGCGGCTGCAGATATATACCTGTCTATGGCGGTTGGCAGTACTGTAACTAGACACACACCATCTTTGTTTGTGCGGGGGCAGCTGCCTGCCAGCCCTGCTGCGACTGGCGCTGAGCTGGACGGGCCTGGCAAGTGGTGGGGCCCAGATGAGGTGGGACGGGATGCGGCAGCAGATGTATGTATATCTGTCCATGGCGGTTGGCAGTACTGTAAGGAGTTAGACTATGTTGGTGGTGCGCAGGCAGCTGCCTGCCAGCCCTGCTGCGACTGGCGCTGAGCTGGAGGGCCTGGCAAGTGGTGGGGCCCAGATGAGGTGAGATGGGATGCGGCAGATATACATATATCTGTCCTTGGCGGTTGGCAGTACCGTAACTACTTACACCCCTTTTTGGTGCGGGGGCAGCTGCGCAGGACGCTGCAGAAGAGGCACCTGCAGCAGTGGAGGCTGCAGCCAGGTGCGTGATGATGCCAGCCCTGCTGCAACAGGTGCTGAGCTGGATGGGCCTGGCAAGTGGTGGGACCCAGATGAGGTGGGTGGCTGGGGAGCGGCCGCTGCAGTAGCGTCCCCTTGCTGGGGAAATCGTGCAGTTAATGAATCGACTGTGCAGCCACCGCCGACCCCGCCGGGGTGCTGCTGCTGCATACATCTGTCAATGACGGTTGGCTGTATTGTGACTAGTTTCACCATCTTTGTGGTGCGGGGGCAGCTGCCTGCCAGCCCTGCTGCGACTGGCGCTGAGCTGGACGGGCCTGGCAAGTGGTGGAGTCCAGATGAGGTGGGATGGGATGCGGCTGCAAATATATATCTGTCTATGGCGGCTTACAGTACTATAAGTGTAACTAGTTACACCATCGCTGGCGGCTGCAGGTCTACCTTATTGAGCGGTTTTGCAGGACAACAAAGAGGCGCTCTGCAGCAGCCGGTATGCTGGGAGCTGCATTGGCACGTGCCCAACACTGTTTTACTGTCCTCGGACCTCAGCACCATCTGTCATCACCTGCTTGTGTTCTGCTTCTGCACACACTGTCGTAACGCTATAGGCGCGTGCTGCTCACAAGGAGGCGCATAGGCACGTGCGCAACATTGGTGTTGACTGTAACTGTCTTGAGATATCTTTTCACCTGCTTCTGTTCCTGCGTTTGCACACCATGCTAGGCACGTGCTGCGCACAAGGAGGCGCAGGGCAGCCGCCAGCTGTGTATTGACTGTCCTTTGGATGTGTTACCTGCCTGTGTTCTGCTTCTGCAAACCATTCATAATGCTAGGCACGTGCTGCGCACGAGGAGGCGCATAGTCACGTACCCAACATCGGCCTTGACTGTAACTATCCTTTGGATGTGTGATCACCTGCTTGTGTTCCTGCATTTGCACATTATTGGTAACGCCAGGCGCGTGCTGTGCACAAGGAGGCGCAGGGCAGCCGCCAGCTGGGTAGCAGCCAGCACGCTGGGAGCTGCATTGTCATGTGCTGAACTTCTTTTGGCTGTCGTTGAGATGTGTCATCCTTCACGTGTTCTGTATGTGTTCTGCCTTGGCATACAATGGCAGGCTCGTTGGGAACCCAGCGCTGGTGGTTTGATAATGGGCCTCCTCAATGGCTGCCCCCTCTGGCTTGAAACGCCTGTCGTTGTTGTTGTTGTTGCTAGGCGCGTGCTGCGCACAAGGAGGCGCAGGGCAGCCGCCAGATGGGCAGGGCGCGCAACGCCATGGAGGACGCATTCGCACGCGCAGCAGCAGGCGGCGGCGCGATCACGCTGCGCTCAGCCAACAAGCGGCCGGCTGCGGGACAGCCTGAGGATGGTGAGCCGGGTTTTTTTGGCTGTTATTTTTGCTGTTATGTTGAGGGTGGAGATTTCAAGTTCTTAGATACCGCTTGCTTTTGGCTGTCAGCTTACAGAAGTAAAGGAAGCAGTGGATGTGTTTGAGATGGCCAGCATTTTGCCTGAAGGCCGACATTCTGTCTTGACTTGTGGTTACAAGCTGCTATGCTTTGTGGTAACAAGCTGGCATCGTATCACTGCATGCATGTGCACTGCGTGCTGCTGACTCTGCTGCTGTTGCAGATGAGGAAGCTGACTTGGCAGCTGCCGTCGCAGCCAGCATGCAGGACTACTCACAAGGAGCAGCAGGCCCCAGCAATGCAAACCCCAGCAGCAGCATTGGTGGTGGTGCAGGGCCAAGCTACGCAGCAGTTGCACGCCAGGCAGCAGATGCAGCCGCGGGTGATGTTGGTTTAGCACAGCAGTTTGGAGTAGCTGATGCTGGGGCTGCTGGCGACGACTTTGGGTTTGAAGACGAGGATCCGGAACTTGCAGCAGCACTGGCTGCTAGCTTAGAAGAGCACCAACAGTCGCAGCAGCAGCAGAGCAAGCAAGATCAGCAGCAGCAGCAGCAACAAGCGCAGCAAGCAGCAGTAGAGGTTCCAGAAGAGCCTGCAGAAGGGGCAGACGGGGCTGTGGCAGTTGCCTTCAGGCTACCATCGGGTGGGCGCCTGTCACGGCGGTTCAGCAGCAGTGATAGCGTGGCGGTTTTGCAGGCGTGGGTGGCGCAGCAGCTGCTGCAGGGTGGTGAGATGCGGCAGGGGCAGAAAGTGGTGCTGTCAACGCAGTTCCCCAAAAAGCAGCTGCAGCCTGATCAGGAGCTGAGCGCAGCTGGTCTAGAGGATCGCAGCATGCTCAGTCTGCAGATCAGCTAGCAGCTTGTCATAGGATTCGAAACATTCGGGGTATGGTGCCGGGTCGATGCTGTTGGCCGCTGTGGCGTTTGCAATGGGCGATGGCTACAGCAGTGAACAGCAGTTGTTCACCTTGCAGTTCAGTGTGGTGCATGTCGCCACATACAGAACCCACATGCAGAACTAGCTGCGACGATCGAACCTGCGGAATGTAACAATGCTTGTGTGTGAATCTCGAATTGACTGTTGTGGGCCTCGGAAGCCAGGATCGACGTGCCGCAAGCCGTCGACATACCTTGCGTGTCCTTTGGACACTCCCCAGTCTCTGCGTCGCTGCTGATCTCGATCCTGTGTGCACTATGCTGCAACAACTTATTCTTTTGCAAAACTTGGCCTACATCAGCGAACAAGCAAGCAGGCATGACTGGACAGGAAGATGCACTACACTACAGAACTGCCACAATAGACGATCTAGAAGAGGTTGTAGCTGCAAACATTGCCATGGCCAAGGTACAAAGACTGGTGATCAGCGTGCTTGCAGCAGCAGCTGGGTCAAGGTGGCTGCAGCGTAACAGCAAAAGCAGCAGCAGCAGCAGCAGCACTGTTCAACAAGTTGACAGCAGCATCTGCAGCGGCTACAAGGCAGGGCTCTTCAACGGCCTATTTGCAGACCGTCTGCAGCTCTGAGTGACTCAGTTGGCTCTGGTTGCGCAGGAGACAGAAGACATCGACCTTCCACATGACACTGTCGTCAAGGGTGTCAAGTAAGTACTACTGTAGTACACCAGCTGCAATTACTGACGATGTAGTGCAGAAGGGCGGGGCAACCAAAGCTCTGTGCCACTTTGTTGTATGTCACTCGTGCCTATTGTTTGTGTACGCAGGCGTTGTTGTTGTCTGGTGAACTCATGCCATGCCTTTTTGATGGAGCAGGGCAGGCCATCTGCCTTGAAGCATTCCAAACGGATGCCGATGTGCCTGCGTCTATTGTGCATGCATTCAATGGCTGGGCTGTGCGAAGCACATGCCCCATGCTTTCTGCTGGAGCAGGGCGGGACAGTACTGTGCCACTTTGGTATAAGTCGCTCATGCCATCCTTTTGTGTATATGCAGGGCTGTGCTGTCTGGTGAGACGCATGCCACGTACTTTCTGCTGGAGCTGGACAGGGCAATCATAGTAGTGTGCCACTTTGGTATATGTCACTCATGCCCATTCTTTCGTGTGCATGCAGGGCAGTGCTGTCTGGCGAGACACATGCCACATAATTTCTGCTGCAGCAGGGCGGGGCAATCACAGTACTATGCCACCTTTGGTTTATGTCACTCATGCCCATCCTTTTGTGTGCGCAGGGCGATGCTGTCTGGCGACACGCACGACACTACTTTCTGCTGGAGCAGGCGGGGGCAACCACAGTACCGTGCCACTTTGGTATATGCACACTCATGCCCATCCTTTTGTGTGCACAGGGCAGTGCTGTCTGGTGAGACACATGCCACATACTTTTGGCTGGAGCAGGACGGGGCAATCACAGTACTGTTTCGCTTTGGTATATGTCACTCATGCCCATCCTTTTGTGTGCGCAGGGCAGTGCTGTCTGGTGAGACACATGCCACATACTTTTGGCTGGAGCAGGGCAGGCCATCTGCCTTGCAGCACTCAAACGGTCGGATGTGCCTGCGTCTACTGGCAGTATGACAATGTGCATGCAGGGCGGTGCTGTGTGACAAAACGCATGCCACGTACTTTGTAATGGAGCAGGACAGGCCATCTTCCTTGAGCACTACAAACGGTCTGATGCAGATGTGCCTGCGTCTGTTGTGCATGCATTGCAGGGCGGTGCTGTCTGGCGAGGCACATGCCACGTACTTACTGCTGGACCAGCGTGGGGCAATCACAGTACTGTGCCACTTTGGTATACGTCACTCATGCCCATCCTTTTGTGCATGCAGGGCAGTGCTGTCTGGCGAGGCACATGCCACATACTTTCTGCTGGAGCAGGGCAGGGCAATTACAGTTCTATGCCAATTCAGAATATGTCACACTCATGCCCATCCTTGTGTGTGTGCAGGGCGGTGCTGTCTGGCGAGACATGTGCCACATACTGTCTGCTGGAGCAGGGCAGGGCCATCACACAGTAGTGTGCCACTTTGATATATGTCACTCATGGCCATCCTTTTGTGTGCATGCAGGGCGATGCTGTCTGGAGAGACGCATGCCACATACTTTCTGCTGGAGCAGGGCGGGGCGCTCATAGTACTGTGCAGCTTTGGTATATGTCACTCATGCCCATCCTCTTGTGTTCATGCAGGGCTGTGCTGTCTGGCAAGACGCATGCCACATACTTTTGGCTGGAGCAGGACGGGGCAATAACAAGATTGTGCCACTTTTGCATATGTCGCAACCCCATCGTTTTGTGCATGCAGGGCAGTGCTGTCTGGCGAGACACATGCCACATACTTTCTGCTGGAGCAGGGCAGGCCGTCTACCTCAAACATTCAATCGTGCTGATCTGCGTGTGCCTGCGTGTCTTGTCCGTGCAGGGCGGTGCTGTCTGGCGAGACGCATGCCACATACGTTCTGCTGGAGCAGGACGGGGCCATCAAGGCGCAGCTCATGATCACGTACGAGTGGTCAGACTGGCGCGCGGCCATCGTGTGGTGGATCCAGAGCGTGTACGTCAAGCCGCAGCACAGAAAGCAGGTGGGGGCCGCCTGCATGACTGCCAGTCAATTATGCATTGAGCACACTGTTTGTAGGTGGGAAGCAGCACATCAGCTGGAGAGCATGACAGAATGGCACGCGCACAGCACGGTTGTGTGGCAAGTATCAACAGGTACTGCTCATGAGCGACTAGGCTAGCTTGCAGGACAAAGCCAGCTGCATGGAGTGTGCACGGCACCACTGTGATGCTTCTGCAGCTGCTGGCCAGGGGTGTAGCCATTCACAAGTCGAAACTACTACCACCACCTGTATCATCATGTGCACGCTGCTTACTTGAGCTATTCAGCTTCACTGCATTTGCTGCATCTGCTGCATTTGAACCCGCCACATGTGCTGTCGCTGCTGCTGTGCTACTGTGTTCTGCCAGGGTCACTTCAGAGCGCTGTACAGCATGTGCGGGATGAGGCGCCAAGTGGTGTGCTTGCTTTGCAAAAAGTTCTTGTCGCCCACATAACTTGACCACCAAGTTATCAGGCTGACTATCACCATGACAAGTGCAAACATCTGCTGCTGCATTGCTGGACCCCACAGGGCCACTTCAAGGCCCTGTACAGCCATGTGCGGGATGAGGCGCCAAGCGGTGTGCCTGCTTTGCAAAAAGGGTTCTTGTCGCCACCTAACTTTATCATCAAGTTGTCAGGCTGACTATTACCATGACAACTGCAAATACCTGCTGCTGCGTTGCTGCCCACACCACAAGGTCACTTCAGAGCGCTGTACAGCCATGTGCGGCCCGGCCTATGATGAGGCCCCAAGTGGTGTGCTTGCTTTGCAAAAGAGTTCTTGTCACCCACATAACTTGACCACCAAGTTTATCAAGCTGACTATTACCATGACAAGTGTAAAAATCTGCTGCTGCGTTGCTGCTCCATCCACAGGGCCACTTCAAGGCGCTGTACAGCCATGTGCGGGATGAGGCGCGAAAGGCGGGAGCGGCAGGGCTGCGACTCTATGCAGATGCAGCAAACACACGCGCACATGAAACGGTGAGACATGCCACCTCAGCGCCTTGAGCTGTGGCCTCTGGCCAGCTAGCACTGCCAGCAGTGCAGACGTATGCTGTGAATTACCTCTGCTTAATTGTGTTTAATGATTGTGCAGATGTCTTGGCAGAACCAACTGTATTGTAGACCAGCATCTGTTACAGTGACGTCTGCTGCAGACTGTGCCGCACAACAGGCTGCCTGTCGCGACCGTACTAGTGCACACACGCTGCTGCCTCATACCTTGCCGTGGAGTTGCCAATGCATGCGCAAGGCTTGTCCAATGCTTTTGGAACCAATGGTCGATGCTGCTGTCCTGGTGTTGCTGTGTTGCTGCAGTATGAGCGGCTCGGCATGAGCAGCCACTACAAGTGCTACGAGGACATGTTCACAGACTACTAGCAGGCAGCAGCTGCACCAACAATGTAGCACACTATTTGGGAGTCCCCACAGAGCCGGCGCAACGCTATTTGCGGATTGGCAGGGCACCCCCTTGCAGCCCAGCACTGCCTGACTGTGTGTGACTACTGATGGTTCATCATCATTGAGTCCAACTACACTAGTCTGTGGAGCTCAGCTCTAGCAAAAGACAGATAGACAGCAAGAGCCTCTGTCGTTCGGAACGGGAGGATATCAATTCAAGCTGTTACAAGCCAACCAAGGTGTGAGTACAAAGTCACTCTTGTTGAGTTCACAATGTGAACGCTGTCGTTGCAGCGCCAGGAGCGACCATGGGTGGCATGCTGATCAAACAGCGGCTTCAGCCAGGCTTGATGTTTGCGGGTGCAATGTTGCAGCGCCCTCAGAGTGTGTCAAGCATTGTGTGTAACCACATCTTTGCAGTCTGCACAGCATGCGCAAGGTGCCATCCGTGTGTATCAGGCGGTCGTACGCATACTATGTAGTAATCATCCGCTGGCCATGATGGTGCCGATGAGCATGCCAGCAGCTGGGGTTGAAAGGCATGCCAGGGCACATACGTCTGCATGCTAGCTGGCAAGGTTGGCCTCGTCTGTAAGCAGTCCTGCAGGCACCTCTGTAGTTGTTTCTCCAGCCAGGTCAATGAGAGGCGCACTCGGTTGACCGTCATCAGCTGCATCATCAGCTGCTGCTGCTGAGCCAGCAGTGACATCAGCTGCCGCTGCAGCAGCAGCCAGCTGGGCGTCTAGCAGTTCCTGCAAGCATAAAAATGCACATGCACAAAGCAGGGGTTGGGTTATGTGTTGTGTTTGATACACGGGTACAGCCCTCCAGTAGCTGAGGCAGCAGACGCGCCTCTGCTTTCCATGCGTATGTTGTCTTGGTGGGTTGCAGAGCTGATGATGCGTGTCACTCCAGCAGCTGCTGCTGAAATGCAGACAGCCTGTAGGATGTACAGTTGCATATCTGCAGACATTCAATTGTGCAAACTGTACATGTGGTTGTGTAACACAGCAGTTGCCAACATCCCTGTCTACTGCCGGCTAGATCTGCTGTAAGTTGATATCAGCTGCAAACGATCCATCTGACAGCAAGATGCCTAGCATTGCAGTGGCAGCAGTGCAGCCATCACCCAACCAAAGCTGATCATGTCTGCTGTTGATTTGTCACACCAGCGCACCTGCAACCGCTTGTGGTCTGCCTGCAGCTGCTGCTCCTGCAGATCTGCTTGCAGCGACAGCGCCCGCATAGCTGCCACTGCAGGTGCCAGCACACACTCTGCATGCTGCAGCAGCGCCTGCTGGTGCAAGGCACTGTCATGTAGCTGCAGCAGTGCTGCGTGTATGCTGCTGCTGCTGTTGGTGCTGCTGCTGCTGCTGCTGCTGGCTTTGTGTTGTTGGTGTGCTGCCTGCTCCTCTGCTAGCAGCATCTTCTGTACCTCCACTGCAGCAGACAACACAGCAGAACAGTAGCATAGTGTTGAAAGCAGCAAACTTTTATTAACCTGTAAGGCTTGCCGCCTGATCTATACGCATGAAAGCCCCCAGACCTTGCCATCAATATGTTCCCACCATGTCAGGATCAGACTTCCCAGATCTTGTGAAGTGGCATGGTGTAGCTGTGCTGCCTTCAGCATGTGCTGACACGCCTAGCTCCATACAGCAGCAGACACTGCGTTGGAAGGGAGGGCAGCAGCAGAAGCCAGCTGCATGCAACCGCTCGTCATTGTCGCTGAGCCTGCTGGCATTGCACACCGCACAGCAGCAGCAGCACATGCGCCAGCTGGACACGGCACTGGATGCAACACTCAGCTTTCAACCATATGCAAGCAGCTGGATGCATTGGTCTGCTCACCATAGTCATGTTACAAGTTTACATGTTTCTACGCTCTTGTTGGACAGCGGAGAGCAGCAGGCAGGGCCGGAACATAAACCCTCACCATAGTCGCTCAGCGTGCTGGGGTTGCAGTTCGCACAGCAGTAGCAGCACATGCGCCAACTGGACACTGCAGTGGATGCGACACTCATGTACACTCAGCTCTCTCTCTCTCGTATGCAAGAAGCTGAATGGAATCAAGTTGGTCTGCTCACCATAGTCGCTGAGCGTGCTGGGGTTGCTGCTGTCCTGCAACAACACATGCGCCACCTGGACCCCGCAGTAAATGCAACACTCAGCTTTCAGTCTGTACACACCAAGCTGCCAGTGGATGCACCGTTCTGCTCACCGTAGTCGCTGAGCGTGCTGGGGTTGCTGCCGTCCTGCAGCACTGCCAGAGACACCTCCTTGCGGTGCCAGCTGCTGCCACTGCTGGCCTCCTGCATGTGCTCTGCAACAGCCCCCGGTGCAGCACAGCAGGCAGTGTGTTTGAATAAGCAGTTGACCTGCAAGCAGCCTCTAGAGTTTAGTCGAGCGCTTGCTGGCTTGCTCAGGTTCACACACACGAAGCTGGTCAGGGAACAGGTGATGTGCACGCCAAACAACGTACAAACAGATACAGCGCGACATATCACTCCTGTGGAGCAATGCAGCACCACAACACCGCCCCACAGACAACGCACCTGCTGCTGATGCGCGTAGTGCTTCCTGCGTCTGCAGGTCCAGCCCAGCAAGGTCGTCGCTGCTGACGCCGTGCAGGCCTAAACCGCCAGCAGCAGCAGCATCACTGCCTGGAAGCGACTGGAAGGCGGTGACCTGGATGATGAACAAGAAGAAGAAGAGGGGTTGCACGGTGTGCTAAAGCACCTATGCCGCAACAGATACCAGCTGAAAAAGTGATCTGCAATCAATTCGGCTCAGACTGTCACTCAATGGAGGCTGATCCCCAAAACAACAGCCCCTGTCATCATCATCAAATTACCAGATCAAGCCATAACAGCCCCTGTGTCAGAGGCATGACATTTGTCGTGCAGGCGCAGCTGTCACCTGGATGGTCTGCTCTTTGCTGGGGGCGCTGTTGAACACTGAAAAGATGAGGCCGATGAAGCCTTCGTCCAGCATTTGATACATGGCCTGCAGTGCACGGAATGCATCAACGCGCCAGGATTAGGTTTGGCATTGCACAGAGACAGAACACAAGGAAGAAACAAAGGCTGCATGTTCTATGCAATCTCCCAATTTATTGCTGCTACAAGCACATCGCACGGCCGCAACCGCCCCCGCACGGCCCCAACCGCCCCCAGAACGAAATGGTTGCAGAGCGCCTGCTGCATTGTCCTGCAGTGCCAGCCTTGACACGGCTGGTTTTCAGCAGCAGAGGGCATGCTGCAGCAGCTACATGACACGAATCACAATTGCAGGAGCAGCCAGCACGGGACCTACCTGTGTATTCACATCCACGTGTGATGGCAGCACTGTGATGTGTGGGTGGCTGTGGTACCAGCCCACCACGCGAGTAGGCAGCCCTGTACTGGCGCTGACGTGCTCAGCCAGTGCACTGCAAGCAGCCATCTGCTCGGGACTGGTCTCAACACGGTCCTGTCGGTGCAACCAACATAGACGTAGCAGGCAATGCCAGCCAGTGAGCAGGAGCATAGTTTGGCAAGCTTGCAAGGCTTTGTTGTGCTGTGGGAGCCAGCCGCAGTAGCCCAGAGGTTGTTGCTGAATTGTGCGATGCCTGGTTATGCTGTTGCTTCATCGCCAAGTGCGGCTGGTGCACTGCGCAGCGACGGAACTGCAGGCAGCCACCTGGCCAGGCCTCGGTCACACCATGATCATGTGGATGTGTTGCAGCGGCAGAGCAATGCACTTGCATGTGGTGATTCGTCTCTTATGCAGCATGCACTGCTTGTTAGCAGGTGAAGAACTTGCTGAAACGAACCGCACATGCACGCTGGTGCTTGCAGTATCATGCTACAAGGCAGCTGCAATGTGGAGATGTACTGCTGCTGGTCTGTGACAGCATGGCACTGATGGCAGCCAAGCAGTATCTCACATGTGATGCACCTGCCCAACAGAGCGCCCTAACAGCACAGCTGCTGCCAGCGTGCGGCCCCTACAGCTGACAACTTGGCGCATCCCAAGTTGCCGCTGCCTTTTTGCTATCACTGCTGCTGCTGCCTGTGCTGCTCACTTTTCGTCGGTCTGTGCGTATCTGCGGCACCGCCCTGCGGATGAATGCCACCAAGCTGCCGTCATCTCCCTGCAGGAACGCAGCCACAAAACGCAGCTCAATGCAGGGCCTGGAGGCCTACTATGCGCTTTGATATTCGCAGGCACACAGCAGTGCTGCAGGCTAGCAAGCGCAGATGTTATATTGTCAAGCAACATAACTGCAGATCAGCTGGTAGGGGGACAGCTTGATCCTGTTGCAAGTACGGTCGAGAAGAGCGATTATTGCACAACAGTGAATGCTTGCTGTATTCAGCAGATATGCCTACCCTGATGTCTCCCAGAAGAAGCCCCATCACTTCTTCTGCTTCAGTGCTGAGTGCATGCGTAGTGCATGTGAGGAACACCTCTGCAGTAGCAGCAGCAGCAACGACAGCCGAGTGTCATGCGCAGCCCTTGCACGCCATTTACTACTGCTCCAACCGCATTTTCACCCTTGTAACTGCAGTTATAATCACACCTGGGGTGACCACCACTCTGGAAAGCGACATAGCTGCCCCAGCAGTTCTTTCTGCTTATGTGGCAGGTTCTGCACCACCAGCTGCGCCGATCAACCGATGCGCGCAACCAATCACCACGTCTGCAATAAAGTCGTATATTTTGTGCTGCTGTGCTGAGCCCTCGTGACAAATGACAACCAGGGCTTTCGGCCTGCCGAGATACCGTGTCGTGTTGGTGCTCGCCATTGTCCACAAGCTCAGGGTAACTCGGTTGCTCAAACCTTTTCTTTGACGCCCTCTTCTCACCGTACCACTGCCAGGGTGCGTCAGATCTCGAACGACGTGTGGCAGCAGCAACACAGAGCAGCAGCAGTACTAGTGTGCCTTGCACAGAGCTAGCGAAGGGTTGCTCCGTGTCAATTGACTTACCGGTATCCTCAAAACATCACAACGCAAACACTGCCAGCCTGCTCAAAGTCCCTATGCGCAAGTCAGGCAGTGAGGGGCACCTGCCCCACATTGAGCAGGTGCGCTGATGACAGCAGCGCTTGCTGACTAGTGTGTACCAGCAGCACAGCAGCAGCAGCTTTGCTGACTACCGTAGTGTGTACCAGCAGCGCAGCAGCAGCAGCTTTGCTGGCTACCGTAGTGTGTACCAGCATCAGCAGCTGTAGCAGTAGCTATCTCAGCACCGCTGCACACGCTGCTGACCAGTTTGTCATCAGCGGTGTACACACCAGCTAGATGCATCTGTGCTGTTCTTGTGGTCTTGCACCCCTTGTCTCAGCGGCAGTAGTTTGCTCTGCAAGCGCCAGGGCTGCGAGTGCTGTGTACCTTGGTTCAACACCGTTGCTAAACATGATGCACCTTGAACCCTGCATGCTGCAGATCCCTCTGCTTGGTGTCAACAAACATGAGGAGTCCTACGACAGTCCGTACGACAGACGCAGCGAAGTATACAGGCAGCTGGCATACGAGTATGCCAAGGAACAGACCCAGCAGCAGAAGCAGCAGCCGATCTGGACAGTTCCTAACCTGCTGACGTTTCTGCGGCTAGTGCTGGTGCCAGTTGTCATGGCGCTGTGGTATGCACAGCACGAGCTGGCACAGATGCTGGTCGCAGTGCTGTTTGTAACAGCGTCAGTAACAGACTGGCTGGATGGTTACATTGCGCGCAAGGTGAGGGGAACCAGCAGGCGCTCATCTGTGCTACTATTCGTGCAGACACAGGATTGTGGAGGGATGCTGTGCTGGCGGTTTGTTGTGCTCCTGCATGTTGCAGTAATCTAACAGCTGCCAAGGAGTCCTTGTCATGTCGCAGGCGTGTGTCCCGGCAGCTGGAGAGCGGCTGCCTTTGAGACGCTTGACGCAGCAAGTTGCTTTGCTGCTGCTGCTGCTGCTGTTGTGTTGCTCTGCAGTTTGAAATTGCGACTGCGTTTGGCGCCTTCCTGGACCCAGTGGCTGACAAGATCATGTGAGCTAACAAACTTTAGTGTAAACAGCAGGAGGGCATATCCTCTCAAAGCCAGAGCGCAAAAGGGACATGTGGGCTAGCAGCATGCCGAAACGGAAGGAACTGCAGGAGCATGCAACACATGGCAGCACCAGCACCAGCAGCATCATGCAACAGCTGTGCGATGTAAGAGGCAATCAGGTGATCTATGCGATGTGAGATCATCAAAGCATACACTATCACAACACATGGTGCTGAATCCTTGAAGTGATGGTCAGCCAGGCAACTTGAGTCGCAGTCTACATGCATGCCATGTGTCACCAACAATCGCTGATGCAACATTTCCTGTGCTGGCGCAGGGTGACAACAGTTCTGATCCTGCTCAGCGTTGAGCCGCCTCCCCCAATCAGCCAGACGCATATGGCAGTTCCTGTCATCATCATGTGCTGCAGAGAAGTCACCATGTCTGCACTGCGCGAGTGGGCAGCTGCAGCAGGCGGTGCAGCGCACAAGGTGCGGCACTCCCTGCTGCTGGGTGAAGTGGTGCTGCATGTGGTGTTTGCGTGTTGACTGTGATGCATATGCATTGACCGCCTATGTATGATTAATGTCCTTTTGCCAGCGCTGACGGTCAGCTGTTCACATGGTTGTCAGCACTCACATCACAACTTCTGGCAGTGCGGTGCTGAAATAGGACAACTCCTGGGTGTTTTGACGCATGCCTTGAGTGGCGTATGTGCTGCTGGCTGCTGCTTCAGGCAGTGAAGGTGAACTCGTTTGGCAAGTGGAAGACGGCGCTGCAGATGACGTCCATGTCGCTGCTGCTGTTCTGCAAGGACGGCACAGGCAGAGCCAGTGACATCTTTGCAGGTGAGCGCTGCTGCACTGCGCTTCACTCTTATGGATGCAGTGTTGTAACAGCACGTAGAACACAGCCAAGTGTGTGGCAAACTTGTCTGTCTTGCAACCAACACACCTGGCATGCATGCAGTGCTTTTGCAGGCAACACATTCATTGCCTATATAAATTGCGTATCGATATTCTGTCATGCGAACGTTCAAGAATATGCCTGGTGCTATCCTTGGATGCTGCCGCTGCTCACCCGGCACTGCTGTCTGTTGGTCGTCTTCCCTGCCGCAGCTATGCACACGAGTATGCCACAAGTGTGTTATGTGTCGTGGCTGCTGCTGTGCGTGGCGGCCAGCCTTGCGGCATGGAGCCTGGCAATCTACTTTGCAAACGTCTGGACACACTTTGTGGCCCCGCCTCAGCCGCAACCGGAGAAGAAAGCAGCATAGGGCAGACTTCAATATGGCACGACAGTCGGGAGGCAGAAGTGGTTGGCTGCCAGCTACGTATGGTGCTGGTTGCAGCAGGTGTCAATCACAGCAGTTGCTCAACGTGATTTCGGGCCGTACAGACATGTTGTTGCCTTGCTGGCATCAGCACAGGCAGAGCGATGTGTTTAGATTCTTTACGCAGTTTGTCGTGTCCTAGCTTTGGATTCCAGTTGGTGTCGCTGTATGAAGGTTGAACAGCCTTTGATTGGCATGTTGTTTTCCAGGGTACACAGCGCCAGTGGGAGCGGGCACATTCAAGTGCTGCTCAGCAGCTTCTTGCGTGGGCTTCATGGCATTGATCCACATGATTGAAAGCCGGACGGGGCTTGTGCTGTGCTGTTGCCATGGCGGTTTTCGTAACATCTGTCAGTAACATGAGGGTGTCTTTCAAACTGCCGTGTTGAGTTCTACAGCATATCAAGCAACTTGGCTGGCCGCCCGCATTTGCAAACTACTTACAACTCTGAGGTTGATCTGCAGCAGGGTAGCACACCGCTTGCCAGCTCGCTTCTTTACGAAAGGCCGAGCTTCGGCGTACGTGTTGACCGCGACTGCTGTGCAAGGGACCGCAGGATCATAATTGTTCTCATGTTGAGTGGTCAGACAAGACCGGTACTGCGGTGCAACAGCAGGTGCCCCAGCAGGATGAGTGCCCCTGTCCAACCATACGTCAGGAGCCAACTGCTGCACAGTGCAGCAGCGAAGCAGCAACCTGGGACCCTGCAAGCTGGGGATGAACTTGACGACTCGTTCACAGGCCTGGATGTGAGCCATACCCTCGACTGCTGCTGCACGCAACATAGGCACAACAGCAGCAACAGCGCTGCTACTGTACAGTCAAAGCAGCGGCAGCATACACCTGCACGCTGCTTGCACAGCAGAGACCAACGCTAGCAGCTCATATGGTCGACTGACAGGACTCACTGTGGATCAAAGCTTCAAAAAGGCAATGGCAACGTGACCATACGCTGCTACGCTGCTTCCTGCAGGCAGGTTCTGGGCTCATGACTGTGGCTGGCTTTGGCAGCTTACTGTCAGGTGCGCAGTGAACAGCCAGACAACCGTGCACAGCTTGACACCAAAACACATCAGCCAGATGTATAGCAGTGCCTTGGCATGCCGTCAACAAAGCAGGGATTGGCCTGGGCAGGGATGATTCATGTGCGACTAACTGGCTTGGGCTGGGGTACTGCAGCAACAGCCCAGCTATAGAGCATCAGATGCTGCGGCAGCAGTGCATGATTTTACTGCTGCACCTTGTATTTAGCTGCCATATAAACAGGAAGAGCGCTGCTCAGCTGCTTGTTTGCTGTTCTTGTGGTGTTATTGTGGTGTGGTCTGCTGCAGAGCGCAGTGCCAGGACAACCTTCCCCGATCTACAGGTGTGCCCAGCTGCAAGCCATCTTTGCATGCAGACTACTGCATGCAACAATCATTGTCTGCATACACCACAAATCCGTTCACCATGTGCTCATCAGGCCGCTTCATCTACCTGCCAGGCACACACTGTGAATGTCGCGAAGCCTGTACTGTGACAGCACCAAGATGCAATATTTTGCTGCCGTTCATTAGCATTGCCTGCTCAGCACCACATGCGGCGTCATGCAGGGTGCAGGTGTGTTGCCTCCTGTGCCTCTTGGGCTGATGCGGGCTGCCCCACACTTCCTGAGACGTCTGCTTCCTTGCCGCTTTGTCGCTTTGCTGCCACTTTGTCGCTTGCAGGACTTCAGGCCTGGCCGGGTGAGTGGCTCCTGCAAGCAGTACTTGGTGACCTGCTTCTTTGCCTTGGGCACTTCTGATATGGCAGGCAGTAGTTGACTTTAGGGTCAGCAACAGGCAGCACTGATGGCAAAGCCTTCTGTATTTTCCTCGCATCGTCCGTTTGGGCATGCAAGTAAACCGCGCAGAAGGCGTTCACCATGCGTATCACCTTTCACTGGCTGCAGATCTAGATCCCAGCCAGACAGTTACAAGTGCCCCGAAAGTGCCTGCAGCACCTCCTTTGTCAGCCCCCTGTTTGACTTGGTTCCTGCTGCCCTACTGTGTCCCTTTGCAGCTACGAGGCTACAGGCGCGTGTTTGCACACACAGCGGACATATTCTTTGTGAGGGGCATTGCAAGGCCAGACACGGTGAGCTGCCAACCCTGCGTGTGCATCTCCAGCCTGTCCTGCAAGCCGCATGCAGGGCATTGTAATCAGCCGGGTCACAGCTGCTGCAGCTTCATTAATGTTCAGCTGCCGCATCGTGCAGGGCAAGATTTGCAGCCTATCCTGTGTGCCTCCCGCAGGCTGCGCGCTGGTCAGCATGTCAACATGCAGCCGCCTTATGCTGCTGCCCTTGTGCCGATGACGCGCTGCTGTGTGTGCTGCTGTGCTGGTGTGCCATGTTTGTCCTGCAAGGGGGATATCCACCTAAACATGTGAGCCTACCCCCGTGTTGTTGCTGATCTGACCAAGCACAGCAATACCATGGCCCACCTGCCATGCACAGGTGTATTGTATACACCACTGTGTTGTCAGCTGTCTTCTCACCGGTGCTGCCTGGTCTGCTGTTGCTGCATCCTGCAGGGTGAGATCTCCAGCCTGTCCTGTGAGCCGCAGCCAGGCAGTGAGCTGGTGGTGAGCCTCTTTGAGGTGCCCTTCAGCGCAGGCAGTGTGGCTGCCTTCATTGCAAGGGAGCATGAGTTCCGCTTCCTTGCGGTGCAGCCGTACGACCTCACTGGACAGGTGCCCACAGCGCGCTTGGCGGTGAGTGGCAACAGCCTGGCGCAGCATTATTAGGCTTGCGTTGTTGATACGGTATGCATGGCGCCACGTGGCATACACTGCTGCGCTATAAGTTATAGACAGAGCGCAACCATTGCAGATAACAGCAGTGGTACCTGCTGTCATATGCTGGCAACCTGTCAGTCACATACTGTGGATGTTGCAACGCCTGCTGTGACAGCAACACGACACAAGAGTTTGCTGCTCATGATTGCAAGCTGTTCCTGCTGCTGCCAGGTACTGTGCGGGGCCAACACAGATGAGCATTACAAGGCCACCCGCTGCCCGCCTGATGAGTGGGCACGGCGCTGGGGCACACACGGCATCAACCGCGTATGGAGAGACGACATCCTGCCCTGCAGGTGACAGCTCTGGGGGCTGGAGGTTGGGGGCTGAGCGCAACCTGCTGTAGTGGTTGCTTGATGTGTGTGGGACTCAATTGCCTCAACTCGCTGGGTGCCAGGCGATGCACTGAGCACAACACATACACCTTCATGCAATCAGCATGCGCAGCAGTGAGCTGGCAGTACAGGATGTCATGGCACGGCCTCGAAATAGTTTCCGCCTGTCTTGCTGCTCCTGTTGCAGGGTGTACCTGCGGCATTGTGTGCTGGCTGCTAAGGGCTTCTGCCCAGAGGCGTACGACAGCTTTCTGGATGCAACGTATTTGAGTGACAGAGCAACAACAGTACGACAGCATCTGGAGGCGCACCCTGAAATCCTGCAGGAGCTGCCACCACCTGAGTTGGTGGGGCGTTACAGTGGATGACTGACTTCTTTGTCAAGTGAGTTGCTGGAACAGCAGCATGAGGCACGCAAACGCTTTGGCAGTAGGAGCTGGCTGTGCCCTTTGTGCAGGTGCTGTCAGATCCATACATCATTCTAGTAAAGCGCACAAGTACAGTAGGTACAGCAGCGATCCAGCTCACCTGCTAAGCAGTACTTCGCTCATCCCGGCATGTCATGCGGGTAAACCCTACCTGTCTTCGATAGCAGCGCTTGGACCTTGTCAGACATCGACATGCATTGGAAGCCATTCGCTTCCAAACATTCTTGGTGCGAGCTACTATTTGAGCACGGTTTGCACGTTGTACTGTCTCCGGTGACCACAGCCGGCCTCAGCCAAGAGCACTGGCTTGAGCAGAGTGTTGGGTGTTTGCCTGCGTGAAAGCCAGTACCTTTTGTTTGTTCAACGTTATCACTTTACAAGTTTCCAGCTAGCTCGTCCTGCACGGAGTACGTTCGGCGGGACAGGGACCGCGAACTGGGAGTGCTGGCGGGTCTCTTTTTCTGCCTCACCACAACCGAGAAAAGCAGCTAAGGTGAGTGAGTGTCATATAGTTAGCAGTGCTTCGCTATTTTACAACAGTCAGGTGTCCAGACGGCATTTCTCGCCAACAATCACTCACCCGCTTGCTGCTTGATGTGCCGCAGGCTGTCTGTCCTCGGGATGGAGGCTCCCATGCAGCGAGTAGCAAGCGGTCAGCTGCGTGCAGACCACAGCACGCTGCTGGCAGCCCGCCTTGGGTTCCCACTTGTCGTGGTGCAGCAGCTGGATGACAGGTCGGACGAGGGGCTGCAGGACCTGGACGGCCTGGCTGATGCCCTAGAGCAGCACGGGCTGTACAAGCTGCGCATGCCTTTCCTGAGGAACAGATCAGATGGCAAGCAGCTAGAAAACAGGATATTACTAGTTGACAGCTTTGTGGGCTACATTGGTCTAGAACAGTGCTGTAAGGTTTATGCAAGAGCAGCATGGGAGGAAGCCCTGCAGCTGCTATCGGATGCGCAGCAGCTGCACTCCTATGGCAAAACAGGCCCGTACCTGCAGCTTGCCAACAAGCTGCTGGTGGTCACCTCACCACAGCAGCTACGCAGCGAGCTGCAGCACGTGCCTGCACTGCTGACACGCCACCAGGCGCTCAAGGCAGCACTAGCAGCAGCTAAAACAGCAGCAGCAGCAGCAGCGACGGCGGCAGCAGCAGCAGCAGCGACGGCGGCAGCAGCAGCAGCGGCAACAAGGGCAGGAACAGCAGCGGCAGCAGCGGCAATAAGAACAGCCGCTGCTGCTGCTGTGGCAGCAGCTAGGCCCGCTGTTTATGCCACTTCTTGGCATGCAGCAATGCCAGAAGCAGACCTTGCACGCGCGGGGCTGATCAGTGCAGAGTTGGCGGCAGACCTCCAAGAGGAGTATGCGCTGTACGCGCCAAAGCAGCAGCAGCAGCCAGCCTTCCATTCAGAGCCAGCCAGCGCTGCGTATAGCTACAGCAGCAACAGCAGCAGCAGCATGCCAGACATTGACGGCAGCGCCACTGCAGCAGTTGAGACCATTGCTGCAGCTGCCACCAGCACCGCAGCATTGCCGCGCGTGTGCAGCAGCAGCAGCAGCGGGAGCAGGGCGGCTAGCCCCTTCAGTAGCAGCGCAAACATGGAAGCTGCTGCAGCTGGCAGCATGGCTGCAGCAGGTGTGGACGCCACCCCAGAGCCCCCCAGCTTCAGCAGCAGTGAGCCTGCCCTGCCTGCGGACGGCCTCTTCACATACAATGGGCTTGCAGGCAGCAGCAGCAGCAGTGCACACCAGGAGCCGCTCTTCACTGAGTACCAGAGTGTTCCTGCAGCTGCGGACAGCACAGCTGCACCCGCAAGCGCTGGCATTAGCGGGGGTGAGGCTCAGGTCGCTGATACGCCTAGCGACAGTGACGCTGGCGGTGGTGAGATTAGTGGCAGCATCAGCAGCAGCAGCACTGGTGAGCCCCTGGAGGTGTCTGAGGAGCCTGGGCGGCTGTCAGTTGATGGCCCAGGCACGCCTGCAGTCGTGTCTGTGCCAGCATCATGCGCATCATCACCGCGAGCCAGCTGTGATGAGGCTGGTGACGGCAGCAGTGACAATGTGCTGCCAACTGCTGGCAGCAAGCAGCAGCAGCGTGAGGGTGGGCTGGTGAGGGGGTTGCTGGCTGCGCAGTGCGGCCCTTCAAGCTGCTGCTGAAGGGCTTGTCTAAGACAGCGCAGCTGTACAAGCCGTGCTTTGGGTAGTGCGTTTGGGCACATGGAGGCTTGCAACTTTGGGCGGCGTTGGTGTCACAGTTTATATGTTGTCATCATTATACAATCATCATGTTGCCCATTCAAGCCATAGCATCAACGCCATCGGCCCCACGCCCCACAGGAGTGGAAGTTACCATTTGATGTGTTTGATGTTGCGTGTTGTTGCTGTAGCAATCTGCCATGGCTGCCGCAGCTTGTCATGATTCTGTGCTGTAGTTACTGTTTAGCAGCAATGACACGGTCGTGTCGTGTGGACAGACATTGTGGACATCAAGCACAAGTGTATGTCTGTGTGTGTCGCGCAAAGCTCTTGCAGCAGCTGCAAAGCAGCCTTGGTCATTTGGAAGTGGCGCTACCGGCCTGCCATTTGAGCAGGCCAGGCGCGTAGTGCAAACTGGGGTGGCATGGAATGTACCCAGACACTGCAGAGGAGGCTGTGCGGACTTGTTGTAGAGATTGTGCTCAGCATGCACTAGAGCATGTCTTTTGGTGCAGAACGCTTGTGCAGCAGCTGCGCAGCAATCCTAGGCAGATCGTTTACTAAAGATTGGCGTCTTTGCCCATATGCTTGCCTTTGAAGCAAGCTGGGCGCGCCATGTCGGCAGTGCTGGGGTGGCATGAAATGTACCCAGACACTGCACGGTGGAGCCTGCAGGGGAGGCTGTGCGGACTTGTTGTAGAGATTGCTCAGCATGCGTGTACAGTGTGGACTCTGTGTGATGTTTTGGCTTGTGTACAATGACTCAGCAGCGAAGTGAATGGTGGGGCGCGGGACCGATGGCGGTGATGCTATGGCTTGAATGGGTGATATGATGATGATCACAGCGAGGTATTGACATTGAACGGCTGTCTGACTTGTCAAGTTGTTGTGGGTACCTGGGTGCTGTCTGAACAGATGTGTGGTTACCTTGTTGCTGTCTGATCATGATGCCATTCATTGTACACATTTCAGGCAGTTGAGTGGAGATTGGTAGTTCTACAGCGGTCCAGTGGGCCATCCTGAGGCTCCAGTGGTCCAGTTTCGGCGAAAGCGGCAGCAATTTGTTATGTGCAGTGGCGCTTGTACAGCTGAACATTCAGGGCGATGATGATGAGGGAGTGACGATGGGGCTATACAGCAACCCGGCACCCGGCTCTGGTTACATGTGACTGCCACACGTGGCAATGGGTTGCGTCAGCGATAACGATGTAACACACTTCACAGCTACACTCAATTGTCCACCGTCTGATGCCATACATCATTGCGTAAAATCACTGCGACGTTCCATGATATGCGATGTCAGCCTGACACAGCTGAGCTGTTGCCACACTGTAGTAGGCTACTGTTGATCTGCGACCGGTGCAACAGCAGACGTCATGTCACCTGGACCCAAAATCAACGTTACAGCTGCTGTGTTCAGCATGCACCAGCCACAAACTGACAGCACCGCTACGCAGCCACAGGGCCAGCAGTCAAACAGTCGACCCTGCTGCTGTACACTCCTCCATCATTAACTTGATAGCCAGTGCGCCGCTGCTTTCTGCCAGGCTGCCCACATCCAACAGACTGTCGCTGCTACACTGCAGCCAACTGTGCTACCCCAAAGCAGTGATACAAAGTGCTCATACAAAACACCCACTGTGTAATAGTAGACAATGAATACTGGCAGCTCTCTGCTCGCCGCACTGCATGTTAGACGATTGCAGGTACCATAATGTGTCAACCAAATGCATCATGCCCAGATCAGCAACATACTGCAACACACCGCTGCAGCAGGCACGCTACTAGCTAGCCTAGCACACTTCAAACTCCCCAGCAGCGCAGCCCTTCCCTTCTGTAACCAAAACTTACAGCTGCCCCAGGCCCCCTGCCTGTGCGCTTGCTGCTGCGTTCTGGCTGGCCATGCTCTGCTGCGTCATGTTCATGATGCCGCGCCCAAAGTGCTCAGCAACCACTCCAAAGCCGTCCGCGCTTGCATCCAGCTGGCTGAAGAACTCGTCAGGCTTGAGGGCACCTGCCTTCATGTTGCGCGTGATGTCGAGCACACGCTTGAAGTCGGGTGCACACAGCGGGCACTCCCTGCGGCAGTTTGGCGAGAGACAACAGCACAGGCAGCAGTGATTTGCGGTGAAAGTGTGCCGGCGTATATGGTACGGCTTACGCCCAGCATACGCTGCAAGCTGGGTCAGCAACACCAAGCAATCTGTGCACAGGGGTCACAAAGAGGTCACACCCACAACGGGAAGGATTCAGCAGACGACACTGCAGCAATATGAAGCGGTTCTGCTTGCTTGCTTGCTTGCTTGCTGTCCTGCTACAGTGCTGCTGCTTTTTCAGGATCTAGCATGACAACGCTAGCAGTCACCTCAACTTTGCTGCCAGTAGCATCCATGTGCCACACCAGCCTGACTCTGCTTGCCATGCCGTGTCTAAGCACTTGACCCTTTCCATGCCCAACAAATCCCCAGACGTATATGAAACGCCGATGGCGCAGCAGCGCCAGCGAACCCAACCACAACATGCTGCACCTGTCAGACTCCCCCAGCAGACGACGGCGCAGCCACAGGGACAAGCAAAGAAACGAACACTAGTCACCTCATCATCGCTGCCAAGAGCAACCACGTGCCGCACCTGCCTGACGCTAGCTGCCGAGCCGTGTCAACTTGACAATGCGGCACGCGATCCGTTCCCGCTCATGGACGCATATCGCCGCCTATGGTGCAGCAGCGCCAGTGACCATAACCACAACATGCCGCACTTGTCTCCTCAACACACGGAACTAGCACAGAAACGCTAGCAGTCACCTAAACACTGCTGCCGCACCTGTCCGACTCCCCCAGTGAGCGCAGGTTGAAGGAGTGGCCGCACATGAAGTGCACCACAGGCAGCTCCAGCGCCTGGCCTGACGCAGCGCAGCGGCTGCTCTGGAAGACGTGCGGCTGGCTCTTTAGCTTGAGCGCCTCAGCCTTCATGCCCGCCGTCTCAACCTGCAGTCTGCTGATGGTGTCCCTGTCCTTGGCAATCTCCTTACCCTCCATCTGCAGCTGACGCGACACATAGTCCTTCACAATGGACACCTGCAGCAGCAGCAGCAGCAGCGGCAGGCACCTGCCATCACTGTGCAGTTGCAGGCACCACCCTGCATGCAACAAGCCTCCCCAGATGCAGCAATCAACTCATTCGGCAGCGTCTACGCAGCTGCTGAGCAGCGCAAGCCCCGCACACATGAGCTGCTGGCTGCTGATTGGGTTCATCCAAAGCACATGCTGCGCCAGAAGAGGATTGCGTATGCTTGAACATACTGTGCCCTGACAAAGTGCGTATGCCTTTACAGGGAACAGCAAGTCAGCAACCGCAGCCTTCCGTACCTTGAGGCTCTTGTTCTTGGCCAGTGTCTGTGCTTTCAACAGCTATAAACTGCAGCACATACTGTGCCGTATTAAGTGCATGTGCTGTTAACAGGGAACAGCAGGTCAGCAGCCGCATCCTTCCCCTACCTTGAGGCTCTTGTTCTTGGCCAGTGTCTGCAGCACCACCAGGGGAGGCAGCAGCTCTCCCTGCTCAATGTGCTGCAGCACCTGGCTGATGGAGCTGGAGCAGTCGCCAGGCTGACCACAAAAGTACTCCAGCGCCTCCGCCCACAGCTGCGGATCGCCACCTGTATTGAAACAAGACATGTTGTAAACACCAACGCAGAGTAAGTGCGGCGACGTTGAGGAATTGCAAGAGTTGTCTGCAGTTTGTGCAATGCACAGTTGGTTCAGGAGAGGAATCGATGGCACATGCAGGAGCAAATGGCAGGCATGTAGAACCACAATGTGCTCTTGATAAGCGTTTTGCGAAGTGGCATCTGACAGTGAGGTAATCAGCAGTAACCTGGGTACTGGCAGCAAGAGGTCACGCACAAGATGAAGTTTGGTCATTAGCACAGAACATTCTGAACTACACAGCGTCACGTGCGGGCACTCTGCTGTGTGAGCAACCAACACCAACTGATGCCAGTTGTGGCAGGTCGCACCTGCAGCTGCGTCCCCGTACTGTATGCATGCGCTGATGAGGCTGCTGTGGTCCCCTGCCTCCATGTGCACGGCCAGCACCTCCCTGTGCAGCCGCTTCTTGTCATACAGCAGCACCAGCCCAGGCACGTAGCTGTGCTGCCTGCGTGGCAGTTGAGCAGAACACAACGGCAAGATTGTTCCTATGCTATGCAGAGCAACCACGTGCATGTGTGCGGCGGGCAACGCGGCGGGAAAGCATGATTGGATTGGCAAAGCAACGTTTGTATGCAGCAGCACCAGCCCAGGCACGTAGCTGTGCTGCCTGCACGGTATTAACCAGAACACCACGGCAAGGTTGTTTTTAGGCAGAGCAATCACATGCGTGTGTGCTGTGGGCCACGCGGCGGCAAAGCAGCTCAGGCATCTGTATGCAGCAGCACCAGCCCAGGCACGTAGCTGTGCTGCCTGCACGGCAATTGAACATATGCAGAATACCAAGGCAAGATCAGGCTTATGCAGAGCAACCACATGCATGTGTGCTGTGGGCAACGCGGCAGCAAACATGGGAGGATCGGCAAAGCAGAGCTGAGGCGTTTGTTTGCAGCAGCACCAGCCCAGGCACGTAGCTGTGCTGCCTGCATGGCAATTGAGCAGAACGCACTGCACAGCAAGGTTGTTCTTATGCAGAGCACCCGCATGCATGTTTGCTGTGGGCAATGCCGCGGCAAACAGCATGAGAGGATTGGCAAAGCAGGGGTAAAGGCGTTTGTATGCAGCAGCACCAGCCTCGGCACATAGCTGTGCTGCCTGCACAGAAACAAAGCGCAGAGGATGGGAGGACTTCAAGGCTCTGGACCATATAGGTAACACACAGCAGAATCTGCACAGGCACGCAACTGCACTGCTTGCAGTGAAGCTGTCAGCGAGCGATCAGTACTACAGCATGCTTACTGGTTGGCCTGCAACAGCACCATACAAGGCATGCACCCGTGCTGCTGGCAGGGGACACGTCACACTGCAGCAGCGCAGCAAGATGCACCCAAGGAACCCAAGGAACCGCTCGTCACCAACGTTAAACCTCGTCACACTGCAGCCATGTAGCACTGCATGCTGGTGCTGCTGCTGCTGCTCCTGCACAGCCGATGCGTTGCAGGGGGGGCCAGCTGGAGCGCTGCGCGTTCAGTTGACGCACCTGCACAGCACCAGCGCGTGTTCCGGGTCGTACTTTGGCTGTTGCATGTGGGGCTGCCAGCCGCGCTGCAGCAGGTCACGCGCCTTGTCACGACGCGCCTGCAAACACGGTTTGGAAACCCCCAAACAAAACAGAGCAGCAGATGTGTCAGTGGTAGTACAATAGCACACTGCATATGTCGGCGCTTGATAGTGTAGGCGACGACGCATGTGTGCGGCATAAGGCCACGACGAGCAGGGGAGAACAGCGAATGAACCAAGTGCCAGTTGCAGATGCATGTGGGTGGAACCATTGTCACATATCACTCAGCTGCCACTGTCACATATCACTCAGCTGCCACTGTCACATATCACTCAGCTGCCACTGTCACATATCACTCAGCTGCCACTGTCACATATCACTCAGCTGCCACTGTCACATATCACCCAGCTGCCACTGCTCACATAATACCAGCTGCCACTGTCACATACAATATCACTCAGCTGCCACTGTCAATATTATCACTCAGCTGCCATTGTCACATATCACTCAGCTGCCACTGTCACATATCACTCAGCTGCCACTGTCACATATCACTCAGCTGCCACTGTCACATATCACTCAGCTGCCACTGTCACATATCACTCAGCTGTGTTGCAGCATCTATTGCAGCTACCAAGCTGCAACTGCAAGCGACCTTCACAAAACAGCGCTACCTGGCTCTATAGGCTTGCACCAACCCACCACAAAACCCCTATACATATGGCAGCAACAATACAGAATCTCGCATCCTGCAGAACCCCCGACCCAGCTGCAGTGCTACTGCTGCTGCGCTGCCTGCTGCTGCCTCCCGCACTCATGCTCCACCACCTGCCCGGCTGCTTCATCATCAAACCAAGCTGCAAATGCAAACACTGGGAGTACACCACTGCTCTGCCTTGGTTGCCAGCCTAATCCAACCTAGCCCAGCAACCTCTGCACAGCAAAACATGCAACAAATACCTCCCACCCACCTGCGGTGCCACCTCTGCTGCGTTTCCTGCTGCTGCCTCCTGCAGCTCATGATCAACCAGCTGCTCAGCCAAGTACAACTCCAGCAGCGTATGATACAGCTGCTGCTCATTCGGCACATCTCCTTCACTGCTGTTAAACAGGATGAACTCGCACAAGTACAGCAGCCGCGTCGGCCTATCCGCGTAAAGCTGAGCATAGTCTGCTACTGACGCAGTGAACTTTGCATCAGCTTTGGCATCAGCTGAAGTGTTGGGCTGGTCCTGCAAGTCAGGGCCTGGCATGCACAGGGCCATGAGGAGGGCAGTGGTGTCGTCTGGTGCTGCGCCGATGAGGAGTTTGCCGTAGCGCTGCAACGCCTGCGCCTGCTGCCGCCTGGATAGCATGCCTGCATCCACAGTTATACAGTGCAGAACAGATCAGCATGTTTGGCAGTTGGACCGCCAAGCAGAGCACGACATCACATGCAGGCTGTGGAGTTGAGAGTTCGCTGTGGCGCTGCTGCCGCCGAGACAGCACGCCTGCGGTCACAGGAGCACCGCGCAGAACAGATCAGCATACTGGCGTGCCCATACAGTAGTGCAAAGCAGCACAGAGCAGCGTGTAGCAGCTCAGCACTGGGCACATCATGGGGCAGTTGGTTGGCGTCGGTTCAGACCCCCTATGAATGCTAATGCCGCTGGTTAGCTGGCCATGTCTGAAGCAGCACACATCTACCAAAGCTGTATGATACAAAAAGCATACATAACCCACCACCTATGAATGCTAGTGGATATGGGAACCTGCCCAATTCTTTAAGCAGCACACATCCAACTGTTACAGCAACAAAGTGGTATGGTACACAAAACATACTTAGTCCCCTAGGCTATCTGCGCCCCACCTATGAAGGCCAGCGCCTCTGGGTAGCTGCCCATGTCTTCCAGCACATCTACCAAAGATGTATGATACAACAAGTAGAACATGCGTTAAAACCCTACACTGTCTGAGAAAGCCCACCTATGAACGCCAATGCCTCTGGGTAGCTGCCCATGTCTTCCAGCAGCACGTCCAGGATCCACTCGGGCTGCTCAGCCTGCTCAGCCACGAAGAGCGCGTGCTGCGCGTAGCCGGCTGAGCGCAGCACCTTGAAGGCGGTCTCAGGGTCAAAGCTCAGCTGGGGGCCTGCAGCAGCAGCAGTCCAAAGAATGTGGAATCCGCGGAGATGCAGGGGGGTGAGATGGATGCACGGATATCTGTGTAAGTGGTGGCTGTGGTGCAGCACTGGGTTGCAATGCAGTAGCAACATCAGTGGTCCAGATAAGGCTTTTGCTCTTTGCTGCAGCGACACTTCATAGTCCCCACAGACTGCCGGTTACGTTGTTGCGCAGCATACGATCAATCGACCGTCTCATGACTTCTAGCCTGCATTGAGCAATCACCTTCAGCCTTGCCGCCTTTGCCCTGCCGCTTGGAAGCTTTCTCTGCAGCAGCCAGCACAGCCATACCAGCAGCACCCCCTCCCACCACCCCTGCGGCACCCCTGCCGCTGCTGCTGCCGCTGCCGGCGTTCCTGTGTAGGAATGCATCTAGCTTTTCCACATCTTTGAGCTTGGTGTAGCAGTTGAGCAGTAGCGTGGTGTGGTCTGCAGTGCCCAGGCCGCATGCATGCAGCTGCTCTAGGTAGCGCGTCAGGCTGTGGATGCGCTGCGCATCAAGAAACCTACAGCGACACGGCGAACAGCAAACCAAGCATGTTGATGTGCTTTGCAGTAAGTGTGTGCATGCAGCTGCTCCAGGTAGCGCGTCAGGCTGTGGATGCGTTGCGCATCCAGAAACCTGCAGCAACACGGCAAACAGTGCCCACCAGGCAGATTGATGTGCTTAGCGGTGAGTCAATGCACAGAGCATGTTCGGACTCTAAACCCCTGCCACGGGAAGGCGGCTGAAGCAGGCAAGGCCTGTTGGCGTACTTTGCTGCGAGGGTGCTTCAATCTTGTTGCAGTGGGTGAGTATGAGTAGCATGTTGAGAGTGTGGGATTCCAAGTGATGGACGTAGCAGTGCTATTGTTCTTGGTGTTGCTCCCTGCCCTTACAGACGTATCATGATAACTGCATTGCTCTGCTTAAATCCTCAAGGCTACCAGCTGAACCTGCTTCTGCACTTGCTGTTGGAGACCACTTCATGATGTAGCAAGGTTCAGATCAGACGTTGACTGCTGCTGCACACCTGCGGATGACGTATGACGGCTCCAAGTCGCTGCCGATAGTCTCCAGGTACTGAGCCATAGCACCCTCATATTCTGCCTTTGCATACAGGTGGTCACCTGGCCAGAGCAGACAGTGCAGCACAGTGTGCAGCGGCACACGCGTCAGGCAAGGCATCAAAACGTAGAAGCAATAACACAGGAGTGTTGAACCCCATTGCTACTATGCAAAGCCCACTTAGAACTCCAAAAGAGTTCCTGGCTGAAGCAGACTGGCACAACAAGCACAGCACACGGTAAAGATAGACACTACAGCCAATCTGCTGTGGGGTCAGAATGCAACAGCTGCACATGTTGCAATCGGCATCCGCAGCACATCAGCATTGCAGGTACTAACCATAGTTCCTGCCAACCAGAGAAAGTGGTAACTGATCCAAACCATTGTCATATGCCAGTCAAACATGAGGTAAACGTTGGTCAAACAATGGTCAACGCTCACCCCATCGCTGGCGTATGGCTGCAATGAGCTCGGGGTCTGCGTCATGGCACAGTGCAAGGTCCAGCGCCAGCTTGTGCAGGCTGCGCTTGAACAGCGCCTCCAGCTGTGAGGCAACAACAGCAGCAGTAAAAGAAGCAGCAAGAACGGCCACAGCACTGTAAGTTCATGACAGATCCACTGACAGAGAGACAGCAGGCGCTGCAGAATGCAGCTGCAAACACCCGATGTAGCTTGTGCAGGCTGCGCTTGACCAGCACCTCCAGCTGTTGGGCAACAGCAGCAGCAGAGCAGCAGACGCCTTACCAATCCACTGACAGCAGCACATGTGCACAAATGTTGGTAGATAACAGTCCACTGACAGACAATGTCACCCACTTGCAAAAAAACATACAGCTGCTGGTGATGGCCTGCCACACATGCAGCCATCAGCGACTAATCATTGTCTAAACACCACCGCTGTTTTGCACCTGTGTGCTCAGCTCTACTTCAAGAGTAGTGTGATTATACTGTCACCCAGCGATTGAAATCATCATCAATCACCTACTGCATTGCAATTCTCCATACCTGCGTGCTCAGCTCCACTTCAAAGTAGCGCATCAGCCTGCCAGACTTGTCCCGTGTGGCCAGTCCCCCCGTGCCCACCACAACCGCAGCCAGGCCCTGCACGGAGAAGCTGCCAGCCAGCAGTTTGTTGCGAACGTCCAGCAGGTGCAGCTGGCTGCTGGACGCGCCGTCGGGGCTGGTGTCGTCTGTTGTGATGAACAGGTAGCGGCGAAGCTTGCCCAGCCCCTGCTTCAGCCCTGCAGATGACATCGGCAAGCAGGGAATGTTGCGTATGTGAGGCTGTTGCGTTTTGAAGTAGCAGCATCACATGGTGTATAGATACTTGCATGGCGGATGATACCATGCGCTCATCTAGCACGCACAGCTGGTCATGCGGTTGCAGCAGGAACCGCGGCATCCTCCGAGGCTGCTGCTGCCTCAGCTGCTGCTGCTGCGGGCTGCTCCTTGATGCCCAGCCTCGTCACTGCTGCACGGCGCTGGTGCAGACCCCTCACACAGAAGACAAGCACTGCCGACAAGTACAGCACACCGGCAACTGGCATTAACCATCCAGTTACCAGTTACCAGGCAGGAGTTCAAGAGGATCTGGTCACCATATGAGTCATTGTATAGGCAGGGGGTCTGGTGGGAAGTCAATCCTCATCCTCACCTTCGAATGCGGTGCATCCGGCACGCGTGTCTGGTGTGTATTCGTACAGCGCATCATCTCGTGCCACCACCAGCACACCTTCCTGCATCACTGCACAGCCGCTGGCCAACAGCCCCTGCTGGTCGAGTATCGTCTTTGACATGTCTGCCATGCTGAACGCTAGCGTCTGCGACTCGGTCACAACGTACAGCCACTGCTGGCTAGCTGCCTGTTGTGCGTCTGTGCTGCTGTCACCTGCGCCACCGCTGCTGGTACCACCTGCTGCCGCGCCGCTGCGTCCTAATGCCGCAATCTTGCTGCTACCTGCTGCTGCTGCAGCTGCCGGCTCCTTCTGGCTCGGTCCATTCCTGCCTGTTTGCTGCTGCTGCTGTGGGGTTGTGAAAGCAAGCGCGTTGACTTTCCACAGCTCCCCAGAGTCTGGCCGGACCTGCAGCTTCCCTGTGTGCTGCAGCTTGCCTTTCTGGCTCGTTACATCGCCAGAATACACATGCACAGCGCCTGCTGCAAGCCCCACTGCAATCAGCAGCGAGCCGCCACCAGCTCTGCCATTATCAGTTACAGCAAGTGCAGTGACCTCGCTCTCTGGGTGCTTGCTACTGAACAGCTTGTGCAAACGCAGCGGCGGTAGGCTGGCTGCTGCTGCGGATGCTGCTGCTGGCTGTGGCAGGGCGCTGATAGCCGCTGCAGCGCTGCTGGCTGCTGCTGCGGTTGCTGCTGCTGCTATCACGCGTTCAGCGTCCCAAATCTTGACTGTGGCTGTTGATACGCCGGGCTCCTCTAGGCCAACTGTAACAAGCAGTTGGCGTGCCTGCAGGACAGCATCCATGTAACCATACAGCGCGCATATAATGGTTAAGGTTGCTCACCAGCTCTGTCCATTCAACCTGGAATGTGCATTGCCGGCTGTGTGCAGCTGCGGTGCAGCAACACCAGTGCGCATTGGTCGCTCTAGAGTACTGCTGCGCAAGCATATCGTGCAATCCTGCTGCTGATGCTGCTGATGCCATGCGGCTGGCTAACAACAGCAATAAAGACAACATCAATGATGGCAGCAGACGTGAAACAGTGGGCCAGCACTTTGCAGCAGGCGAGCTGCGTGCCACTCACGGGAGCCCAAGCCATGAACAGCACTTTGTAGCCGTAGGCATGTAGCGACCCCTGTGACTGGAACACCTCATCCAGCAGGTGCACTGTGCCGTTGTCGCAGCCCACATAGAGTAGGCTGCCTCCTAGGCAGTGGCAGGTGCTGTTTGCAGGAAAGCCATGCAGCTTGACCTCATGCTGCTGGAAGAAGTTGAACTTTTTGAATGCGAAGCTCATGCTGCCTCAGCTGTCGCTAACAGATAACTATTATAGCTCCGACCGTGCCCTTGGGAAGTCCAGCACTTAGTATGCTGTCAAAGCCCGGCAGGTGTCGTTCACCCCATCTGCTGCTGTGTTCTGTCAGCAATGAGTCTGCACTGTTGATTTGCGCGTGTGTTGAGAGTCGCGGTGAAATGGCAGATGTTAACAGCTTGTTTGTTTCTGTGAGATGAAATGCTGCAGCAGGTGAGCGTCCCGGGCGTAGATCAACGACAACACTCGCACGTCCGTTCGTGGTTACTCTGCTTGCAAGACGTGCACAGATCTACCGCTCTTAACTCAAGTCAGACGCCTTAAGGATTCCTGCACTTCGGTTTTCAATCCAGGCCGCCCTCATGCTCACCCTTCAAAACCTAGCTCGCCCTAGGGTGCAGGGTCCAACAGCACAGCTGTGCCAACTTGGTCAATACTGCAAAGTGCTGGTCGTCTGTAAGTTACACAGCCGCAGCAGCCTTTAGACCACCGGATATGTAACAGAGCATCTCCCACCGCCACCGACCGCCAGCCTGCCTGCAGGCAGCTGCCAGGCTGAACAACTTGTTCAAGGCTGACTCTTTCCTTGCTGGCAGGCAACTGCCACACCCTACAGGTCACGCACACGATAAGAAATTCGCCCAAGCAGCCAGCGCTGACCATGATGCAATGGTACAATGCTTTTGCCCGTGGCATCCCTGCTCACATCATTGTTGGCCACTGTGCATCCATTCTGATAATCTGATAGATGTTCCCTGCACACCCTGCGAAGCCACTCGCACAAACCCAGTACTATTCTACGTGCTCTGCTGTCATCATCAAATTACCCAATCACGCCATTGTACATGCTCTGCTGTGTAGCCTGCAGCAAGATATGCTTCCATGTACACCAACCCTGCTTCAGCCCTGCCAGCACACAACGCGCCGCTGCTTTACTCCAACAGCACCCGAATGGGGCTGCAGTCAACACGTAATCCTTGAATGAAGGCATGCGCTTAGTAAACCAATGATACCATCCTGCACGCTGTACGCTCAAAGTCGCAGTCAAACTGCGGTCAAACCCTACGCTGCAAACACACTGCTGTAGTGAGAAATCATGTACTCCAGCACCGTCACAACCGCGTCCAACTCAGCGTCATCCAGTGGCAGGACCTTGTGTGCTTCTGACAGCCCAGCAGCACCAACACCCGCTGCTGCTGCTGCTGTACTTGCCGGCAGCTGTCCATCACCCTCAGCTTCAGCTCCAGCAGCAGTTGCAGGATCTGGCCCAGTGGCAGCAGCAGCGCCTGGTTCAGCATCTGCTGCTGCTGCTGCTGCTGCTGCTGTGGCCTTGTTGAATGTGAGGGCTTTTGTGAGGCCCACGAAGGGCCCCTGGCCTGCAGCAGGCTGCGGCTTGGGAGGAGGCTTCCACGCCAGCACTGGAGCAAGCACCTGCAGCCACCGCAGTCAAGCAAGGCATGCACAGTCTTGACATGTATAAACACAATTTGATAATGAGAGTTGTGCATATACTTGCAGGACACACGCTGTGCCCCAGCGCTTCTACAGCTCATGTGCAGGGTCTTGCTGCCTGCTCAGACATGCATGTAGCCTCTGCGTGGCCCAGTGAAACAGGTAGAAATTCACTCCGTACTACAGTACCGTAGTAACCAAGCAAATGCACTGCATCCTATATGCTGCACACAATGAACCCGCCAAAACACCAAAAAGCCGCTGCACTCACCTCAGCCAAGGCCTGGCTATCCATTTCATTGATTGCTGCCTGCTCATTCATGTAGGAGCAGGTCTGCACCAGCAGCCGCAGCGTGTTGGCGTTGGCAGGAGGCATCTGCTGCACCAGCGCACCCGCTGACTCAGGGCAGTCCCCTGCAGCCACCCACTGCGGCAGCAGCCTGCAGATACAGCAGCAACGCAGCAAGGATAGGCGTCAACAGGCAGTACAAGTTGAACTTGCAACTTCAAGACAGACGGCGCAAATATACATAACACAGACAGCAGCAGCAGCAGTTTGCTATGGGCTGCACATGTTGACCCATGATCCTGGCAGGTAACATGGGAGGTAACAACAATGTGCTGCGCCTGGTTGGGGACAAGTTTCCGCAGCTAAACAGTGTTCCTGTAGGTGCAAACTCCACAGCACCACAAATCTCGTCCCTTCAATCTCACACACACCCTTATGTAAGCAGCGCTGGTGCGATCCCTTCCATCTCACGCACCCTTATGTAAGCAGCGCTGGTGCGATCCCTTCCATCTCACGCACCCTTGTGTAAGCAGCGCTGGTGCGATCCCTTCCATCTCACCCACCCTTATGTCAGCAGTTGCGACCCATAGCGCTTAAAGTCCAAAAACAGGTAGCTGTCAAATACCTCACTGACAGGTGGCATCACCACAGAACCTAAGCACGCTGCAACACCACTGTCCCCCCCCCCCATCGCAGCAGCACCCACCTGTACGTCAGCAGCGGCTCGTGCAGCCCCATGAGGAACTGCTTCAGCAGCCCAGCCACAGCGTGGGGGCTGGCACCAGGCGGGAACACCGCCAGCTCTGCAGGGGCACACACCAACAGTCGTGGCAGCGGCAGTAAGCACCTGAAAGACCACATCTTCAGCTGCAGTGCGAAGAGACGCTGTGTACATCACAAGACCTTGGGCAATTTGATCGTACTGCAAGGTGGCAGGATAACAGCAACGCCAGAAGCGTATGCTGTCCTGCAAACAATCAAGGAATCTAGCCCTCCTGCCTCAACTCGTCGCGAAGTTATGCAGAGGGTACTGACTGCTTGCTTGCCGGCTGCCGCACCTGCTGCTGTCGCTGCCAGCCTGTCCACCAGCTCCTGTGGCGGGTTGTGCTTGAACATGGCCTGCGTGGTGATGCCACCGCCACACACCAGCGCGGTGCAGCACGCCAGCACCAGCTGAGGGCACGGCCGCGCCTGCACCTCACCCCGGCACAGCGCCTGCAGTAGCGCAGCGCCAGGGCAGCGACAGCGCAGCACCGTGTCAGGGCACGGCAAGCACAGCCTCGCAGTTAAATGTGCGGTGTGATCACAGCTGGTACCCAGAATTCTATGTCGCACTGCCGCTTCTCCTAGGCAGTAGAGCGCAGCTGCTGCTTGCACTGCTGTTCGCCAGGGATATGCAGCACAGAGCAGCAGCTACCATTACTGAGGCTGCTGGCAATGCTGACGCTTTCCTGCTTGCACGACCACTTCCCTGCTCTTCCACTTACAGCGGCTCACCCTGCGCCAGCCTATTGAAGAGGCTGTGTTCTTTGCTGTGCAGCATGCCCATGCAGCACAGCACAACTGCTGCTAACACTGCTGCATATGCCACCACCTGCACAGATGATACCCCCCCACACACACCCACACACCTGCAGCGGCTCGCCCTGCGCCAGCCTCTTGATGCCCTCTGCTGTTGATGCTGCTGTCTTGACAGAGGCTTGGTAGAAGCGCGTGCCCTGCTCCTTGGCGCGCGCACCCAGCCTGCAGGACAGCAAACACAACAGCCATCCAAAACATCCAGTAACACATGGCGGATGTGAGATGGATTGTGGCAGGACTGCTTCTGCAGCAAGGGCACAGGAGTATGGGATGGCACAATGCGGCTGTGCCTGGCAGTGCCTTGCAGGACCGTTTGAGATGCGTTGCAGCATATCAAAAATGCCAGCTGGATGGCATGCTGTACGCATGCAAGCAAATGACAGCTCAGGCTAATGCTGCTGCTGTCCTGCAGGCACCATGTCATTCCAGCTAGCATGCTGTCGACAACAATGTTGGCCGTGCTGATAGGTTGAGTGTATCAGCATTGATCATGCACTCACCCAGCTGCAGTGGCCTTCAGGCGTGCCACAACTTCGCTGTTGCTGCTTTGCTGCTGCTCGGGCGGTGGAGAGTCCAAGGCAGGGCAAAGGGCGTCTGCCTGAGCCTGCTGCTGCGCCTGCTGCTGCTTTGGCTCGCGCTTCAGCATGTTGGCCAGGCGCAAGCTGCCAAGCTTCAGAGCTACAGCATGAGTACAATGACAATAATAGATTGTGAAGCTTGCGTGCACAAAGCACTGCTCGTTGAGGCCGAATTGGAAGATATTACAACATGAACACTGAGGCAAGCACATATGCCCCCGCCTTACACAACTGCTGCGCGACACTGAGCTTCTGCATATAGGTATACTCTGCTGACAGGAGCTTCCAGCATGTGCATGCAGGACAGCACAGCGCACACACCTGATGCAGATCATGCAGGAACACGCCAGGCAGTACACACTGCACACGACCAAGCTGTCACACACCTTCCAGAGGGTCAAACTTGGTTGCTGCGGGGCCAGCCCCTCCCCCTGCATCCACATCCTCCATGTGTTTGCCAGCAGGTGCATCAGCAGACAAAACTGGCTCGGCTGAGCTGTGTACTATCATGTCCTCTGCTGCAGCAGGGTCTGAGGAAGGTGCTGCTGGCTCGGCAGGCACGCCAGCAGTGCCAACAGCGTTCGTGACGCTCGTGTTGTCCATTGATTTGGCGATCTGGCAGGAGATTGACTAGAAGGGCGCACGAAGCAGAAGGTACGAGTGTCAGCGTGCAGGATCACGCGTACATGCTACCGGCAGCATCAATTCCACACCAGAAGTTCAATACAGGGCAAGTCTTACGTTTGAATTGGGCAGCACTGTTGGTAGCCCACCTCTGTCACATTCAGTTACTAGGGTCTGGCCATTTGACTGCTGTCGGCAACTTCAATTGCGGTCGGTGGCTCCGATCAACCTACCTGTGGCTCATCTGCATTGCTAATTGGGCTGCTAGGCCTTGTTGGATTCCTGATTCCAGTACAACAGCCCAGACCTTCGAAGCAATACAAGCCACCGTCAGCATGTGGCTCCTTCCAGCTCTTGTAGTGTTGCTATGTGTAGCTGGATCTCAAGGGTCTTTCGAGGTGGAGGTGGCTGGCCTTAAGGTAGGGAGCGAGTTGTGGTAGTTCCGTGGTCCAACGCTGCAGCCTGCGTCGCCCCAGCTGCTGGCATGCTGAAAAGGCTAACTTGTCCTGCTCTTGATGCAGATTGTGCACCCCTCTAACGACCGCGGAAGGTACGGGAAGTGTTGGCGCCATCGAAACAGACAAGCAACAGCAGCAGACTGTTGTGAGTGGGAAGGATTACCCAGAGCAGAAACGCCCATATCTGACCCTCCCGTCTCTTCAATCATGCAGAATGAACGTCGCTCTGGCGAACTTTGGCGAGCCAAAATATGGTGCAGCCCTAGTGTAAGTGGCATGCTAGCCTGACATGGCCACTCTGCTGCTGCAGCAGCACCCTCGCACCTCAACTGCATGCTAAACACATGCTATTCCTGCTGCAGGGGTCAGATTATCTACCCCAATCCCAGCTCACAATACAGCTCGCATGCGTACGCATGCACACCAGCAGCCTGCAACTATGGCTGCTCGTTCTTCAATGTGAGTCATCAGCATGGTGACTCAGGTTAGCAGCAGCAGGACAGCCCAGCAAGGAATCAGCACAGTTCTTAACAACACGCATGAAAAGCAAGCTCTGAGTGGCTTTGCATTTCAAGTAGCCAGCTCCTCCATGCATGCCAGCCGTTGTTAGGTGTGCACGTCGCGATGCTAAGTGAGCCGCACCTCAGCCTGCCCTCACCTGTCAACTGCAATGCTCGTTGATGGCTTGCAGGAGAGCCAACCGCCTTTCAAAATCGAAAAGAAGCCTGGGCAGCGCTACATCATGCTGCTGGACCGCGGGCCTCGTGAGTAGCAGCAGCACTCTCTCAGCAGTAGCGGCAGTTGGCCAGCAAGCACAGCATTTGGCAGCTGACAGCACAGCATGCAGCAGCAGCATGGCGGCAGCATTCCAACGTTGTACAGCAGCAGCGCTACATTTCACATATCACTGATAAGCTTGCGGCAGCTGCTGTGAGGGCTGCGCACATGCCGTTCGTGTTCATCAGCTAGTGGCTGCCAGCAGTTGCGTGGCAGCTCACAGTGGACGTATCCTGATGAGGCTGTTTGTGACCCTGCAGGTGACCACACCGGCCTGAGCAGGCCCTGCTACTTCATTGACAAGGCCTACCATGCGCAGATGGCAGGTGCAGATGCGCTGCTGGTCGTTAATGACGGCCCTGGAGACCTGTCGACAGCAGTAGCACCAAAGGATGAGGACTCAACAAGGTGCGGGCGCTGACATACGCAGAAACACAGCAGCGGCAGCAACAACAACAGCAGAGCTCCTGACAAAGCAATGACGCGATGCAGCTGCATATGTGGTTAAGTTGCTCAAATTTCCACCTTTTCAGCAGCCACACCGCGCGCCGTGTACAGCAAGCAACAAATCACTGAGGTGGAAGTTGTGGGTGTGCTGCTGCTGTGTTGCAGGGAGTTGGCTCAGATTGGCATTTCATCAGGGCTGATCAGTGAAGCGGAAGGCAATGCCATCAAGGAGCTGCTGCGAAAGGGGCCAGTCTCAGTTGCGCTCAACTGGACAGATGTGCTGCCTAAGGCCAAGCAGGTGGGCAGCGGCAGGCACAGCTGGTACTCCGTGTGGGAACAGCAGTGCCAGACCTACACGCAGCAGCCTTTTACAATCAGCAATGTGCTCCGCAGCAGGCAAGTGCCCAAACTGCAGCAGCCGATGCTGGTGGCTGATGAGACGGCCAAGCAGAGGATGGAGTCTGCATGGAGGTAGACGGATACTGTTGTACAAATTGTTTGCCGGCTATCTGTCGTGTAGCGCAGCCTGACACACGTGTCTGTTTACTTGGCGCCGCATATCGCAGGTGTTGTGGGAGTTCTGGACCAACAGCAACGATGAGTGCGGCCTGACATGCGACAAGCAGAAGAAGTTTGTCAAGGCGCGTGCACCGGCAGAGCGCAGCCGCACGCGCATTGCCCTCCAGCATTGCCCTCCAGCATTTCACTTGGTGGATGTCAGTGGCAGTGTTTGCCCTTCCCAGCAGAATCACAAGTGGTGCATTGCCGCATGCCAGTTTTGCAGTTACACACCTTGGTGTGAAAGGCAGCCCTTTAAATGCAGAGTTTGTGCAGTTTTCAACGCAACCTGTCGGCGCGGCCATAAAGCAAGCCATCTTACTCAGCTGCACTGTTGGTGATCGCAGGACTTCAAGCCCATTGCAAAGAAGATGGAATCAGCCGGCCTGATCACCTTCAAGCCGCACTACCTGCTGTGGGTGTGCCAGTACGGTGCTGAGTCAGACGAGTGCAAGACGCAGTGCATCCGACAGGGCGCGTACTGCTGCCCTGACCCTGACGACAATATCCACGAGGGCTACTCAGGAGCTGAGGTCCTGCTGGTGAGTTGTATTGGTCTGCTGCAGCTGCAGCAGCAGAGTTGGCGGCACTGTATCTATAAACAGAGGCTTGTCTTGCTTGTTCCTGCAGAGGTACACAATGTGTCGTATTAGCCTTTTGTTTTGCTTCAAGTAGCAGCTGGGATCATGTGGACTTGAATTCAACAGTAGCGGCAGCTCCCCAGGCATTGGTGATCGTACTGAATCTAAGTGTTTTGTGCCCTGCTGCCGTTGCGGCAATGGCTTGCAGATGAATGTGCGCTCGCTGTGCTTTGCACGTGTGGCTCGCGACCAAGGGGAGCCCTGGCTGTGGTGGGAGTATGCTGACCAGATGGGACAGACCTGCAAGATGAGCGACAAAACATATAACGCAGAGTGCTCGGAAAAGGTACAAAGCGGCTCTGCACTGCCTTTCTGTGTGTGTGATTCACCATCTTTATCACCTTGATTCATTCTGCAGCAGCCAGTATATATTTGCATCGCCCTTGTGCTGAGTCCAGCCACTGCTTGTGAGCGTCCAATGTTGCGCCAGTGGGCACATTCGGCAGCCATTCAGTGCGCATTACAGCTGCTGGTCTGACATCATTCACCTAGCAAACAAAACCTATCACCTGCGCCGCAATGTTGACATTGCTGCAGGTGTTCAAGACTGTGGTTGAAGGTACAAAGCTGGCAGGTGACACTGGCCTGCAGGCCTGGAAGAACTGCCTCGACTTTGGCGATGTCAACAACAGCGACCCCATCAAAATGCTCGATGAGGAGCTCGCAGCACAAACCGGCAACGACTCCGAGACCACCATCGCGATCCTGCCAACCGTGCGCGTCAACGCACGGCAATACAGGGGCGTGCTTGAGGCGCCGAGCGTTCTGCGTGCAATTTGCACGGGCTTTCCAACAGGCAGCGAGCCACCGGTTTGCAATGAGGAGTGGGTGTCTGACAACGAGTGCAAGGAGGGCAACGAAGGCTGGACCGCCTGCAACAACGGGTGAGCAACTAGGACGTTAGTAGCGGCGGCTGCAGTTGCTCAGGGTCTGCAAAGTGTTTGAACACTTTGCAGAGCCCTGTGATGACAATGCATAACTGCCATGCTTCATCTCAGGAGCTTCCCAGGTAGCTCAAATGTTCTGCTGGTACCACACATCCGTTGACACCACGCATGGTTCAACATGTGCTGCTGATGCGCCAGTATCTCTGCTGATGTCACCTTTTGAAGCCCTCATTGCTGTGCTGCCTGCTGTCAAAAAAATGCTTGTCAGGCTCAACTCCACGCTGGGGCGCACCAAGTGTGTGAACACATTCACGGGCTACGCATGCGAGTGTGGCGAGGGCTTCATGAAGGTGGTGGACGCGGCAACAGGCGTGGACACCTGCTCAGAGATCAACGAGTGCCTGGTGCGCGCCTAGACTAAACTAGGACAGATCTGGCACCAGCAGACACGCTTGATATGTTGGCATACACGTGCTGCGACTCATGAGGCTGCATCTGCTTTGCTGGCATGCAAACGTGCTTAGCAATATACCTGCCCAGTGCTGGAAAGACAAGCTGGAGTGTAGTGCACTTTGCAGCTTTCGACAGCTTGCATAGTTCTGCTTTGTGGCCTATCTTTGTTATGTGGACCGGGCCAACGCAGTTGCCTGTATACTAGTGGCAAAAGGTAATGACGATGCTCACATGCTGTGTGTGCATGGTTGCAGGTGTCGAGTGTGCCGTGGACCAAGGATGCCTGCAAGTGCGAACGCTGCGCATGCATCAACACCGTTGGCAGCTACAAGTGAGTGCAGGGCTGGTTTTATGCTGCTGTGCATTACCCCCCGCCCCCACAGGTGCCTGGGCTCTGTCACATGTACGTCCATGGATGAAGTGTGGGGGTGCATCTGGCCTCACAGCAGCAAACCCTCTTTGGTTCAAAACCTATGATTTTGGGAATTGCACTTGTATTCCAGTTCCTGCTGTCTATTACTACCTGCTCACCCTGCTGCGTGCTCCTGCCTTCCACTTGCCCGTCGCCCCTATGTGCAGCTGCACCGGCCCCCTGCCCAACATGTGCACTGCCGAGCACAACTACGGCAACTGCTGGAAGGAAACCATCGGCGGCAAACTCTACACAGCCTGCAAAGACAACATCAGGCTCTACAAGTGGCAGAGCCAGTACGGTGCCCTCAACGCGACAACGCCAACATTTGAGTGCAGCTGCCCAGCTTGCTTCAGGGAGCTGCCTGGGGGCGGTTGTGAGCCTGCGTGTGACCTGTCGCATTGTGACAGGGAGTTGGGCTGCTATGGTCCAGTGCCTGGCCCTGCAGCAGGAGGCAGCACAGGTAGCCGCAAGGGTGAGCACAGTGTGACGTTACAGCTGCCAATTGTGATTAGTGTGGTGGAAGGTTTTGTTGAGCAAGTACAAGCAGCGGCAGGCAACTTGCTGCTGGCGGCTGCGCAACGGCAGCTTGCAGGGATTACCTGTTGTAATACCTGTCATTGCGTAGTTGCTGCGCTTGCTGTGTTACTTGTCGCACTGCCAGACACTCCACACTTCATTAGAATATGCTTGCTAACCTTGTGCTGACAACCTGCTTGCTCCCTGCGTTTACTGTCCTGTCCTCGTCACAGGTGTGAGCATCGGCACTGTGTTCTTCCTGCTGCTGCTCACCGTGGCAGTCACAGCAGGCGGCATGTACGCAGTGTACCAGGTACACCTGCGTAAGAGCATGCACGCAGACATGCGCAACATCCTAGAAGAGTATGTGCCGCTTGACAGTGCACCGTCAGCAGCTGGCCCCTTCAGCAACACAGTAGCCAGGAAGGTCAGTTCGATGATACCTGAGAGCTTTACAGATGTGGTTACACCACGGATCTCAACAGCAATGAGTACAGCGTTGTCTGCTGGCACGCCGCGTGCCAACTCCAGTAGCACGCCACTCAATGCAGGCCTGTCTGAGAGGTCGGATAGCGCAGAGAACTAGATATGGCGTGACTAGGTCATGCTGGTAGCAACATATTTCATTGGTGTCTTGACAGTTTGCCTGTTACTTGCTTGGCGCAACAACCAGGCTGGTGTGGTGTTCTTGCGTTGTGTGTGGTTTCCGGCTGATCTGTGGTATGATAAGGCTATGTTGTGTGCGTCGTTGGTGTGTGTGCAGTGCCGCTTCTGCCGCCTTTGCTTCCATGTGCCGCTAACAGTTAGCGTAGAGTAGAGGTTGCTGCTGCTGAGAGCGTTAGACGAGCACTACGTATAGCCCAGCTCAACCTTTAGTTTGTTGAAGCCGCACACTACTTGTATGCCTGTGTTCAGTGATTCCGCTCAGGGCCGTGTCTGTCTAGCCAAGCAGCACATCTGCTGTTTGAGCTTGAGTAATATGTCATCTGAAAGCCTTGAACTGGCTGCCGATGCAGCATATCAAGTGTTCATGTTATACAGTCATTGATTCCTTCTGCTTTTTCGTTTCTATGTTGGCTTGTTCAGAATAGCTCCCCTCAAACAGCACACACGCGCCAGGCAGCTGTTGTTTTGTTTTCAAGTGCCTGCAGATGGTGCATCAGCCCTGCCCTGGAAGTATGTCTGTTGCTGACGCTATACAACCGGTGTAGCAGTCTGTGTCTTTGTTGGACACTGTTACATTTATAACATAACATCCAGCTTTGGTCAAGCCAGCCGTCTGGCTCTGGCGGCATTTGCCGTCAGCTTTTATTTGGTGGACGTTACCGTACGGTTGTGGCCGCCAGCACTATGAAAGTCGTAAGCTTTCTGGGTGAAGTCTGCTGCAACATGCAGACCCCTGGAGCGCCATGAGGCCTTGAAGGCTGGCATACTGCGTTACATCGCCGGCATATATGAATCGGTCATTCGAAATATGTGTTGCAAAACCTTTGGCTCTGTGCACGAAGGATCACGTTGTCCTCTCAGAGGACATGGCATGTCTGACAATCCAGCCGATTAGGCAGCCAAGCCAGACAGGTTTACCTCGACGGCATGCTTCCGCATCCTGCCATTGTGCTGTAGTCAGCTCAGCACAACTCAAGGCGCCACCAGGCCTAGTTAGCCTAGCTATATATAGCATCAAGCAGTCAGCCTTGCACCAAGCTCAAACTGGTTCAACCACGGTGACCGATCCTGGCAACAATCACAAAAAATGGTTGGTGACCGAAGTCATGTGCGCTCAAAGCACACTGTGGGCGGCCCAGCCGCTGGTAGATGGCGTGCAGGTCAGGCCCAAACGCACTGGCTCCCAACAGAGATTGAACTGTGGCTGCAGGGATTCACCAACAACGGCCACCCACACACCATGCATGCAGCCGCCACCTACTGCCGGTGCATTGCCTGCAAGTCATTGGCCCATGGGCCCTTCCTGCCTAACTGCCACAGAGAACAAGTCTAGCGCTGACATGTGACGTCTGACAAAACATCAGCATGATGACTCAGGCCTACTGCTGGTGGCGCTGGAAAATTGCGCAATGTATTGTCATTGACTGATGCATCGACCAAGTTGTTGCGTTTTGTTTCTGATGATGTTTGGGGTAGCAAGGGGGTTTGCCGACTGGTGTCTAGGAGCACTGCTGCGTATCTTGTGACAGCTTGGGATGTGCGTAATAGTTGCAAACATAATGGAGTGGTGCTCCCTCTTTCTTCCGCCCCGGGGGGGCGCGGGGCCGATGGCGTTGATGCTATGGCTTGATCCGGTAATTTGATGATGATGATGACTCAGGCCTACCGCTGTCCCTACCGCTGTGGCTGCTGCTGCACCTGCGCTACCTAGGCAGCAGCAGCGGCTTGGCCTCATCTTCTCCAGCTACCACAGCCACCCCATTCTCGTCCGACATGCGTATGTGGTCCATACTCGGCGAGTACACCATCCCAGTGGGCCGCACCGGCGCCCTTGCACCTGGTGCCCCTTGGCTCTTGTCCCCGAAGCTGAAGAACTGGTGCATGCTCACAAACACGATGCTCACGCCAATGAGGAAGTTCACAGTGAGCCGGTGGCCAAACATCGCCCAGCTCATGAGCGCAGTGAAGATGGTCGCGATCGTGCTGGAGTACTTTTTGAGGATGGTGTCTGCAAACTTGTAGAAGAAGCTGCTGAGGATGCCCTGCAGCAGCAGATCAGCAGCAGCAGCAGTGTGCATAAACAGATGAGCATACGTGTAGTCCAACCTCCACAAATTGACTAACCAAACCTGCATGTGACTTGAGCATTGCTGCAGTGACTCTGCGAAACTCCTTGAATGTGCAGAGCAGTTGGAAACCAAGAGCAGATATGGCCACAGCATATACCCCGTGCTAGTTCTGCAAACAATTAAGTAAAACTCGCAGGAGCATCCCCTCCCCCGCCAACAGCAGCGACCCACACCCACCTGCATGGCGTTGTTGACCACCAGGATCAGCGTCACGCGCGTCTGGTGCTCAAAGATGCTGCCAAATGAGCGGTGCTGGTACAGGCACATGCCCAGGGCCCCCAGCAGGTTGAAGCACATGCCGTAAAAGTACAGGAAGAAGTTCTGCAGGTGCACGCTCGTGTCCATGTGCTTCTTCAGGCCCTTCTCATTGTACACGGATGCTGCGGATGGCACTGTGACACTGCCCAACACGCACAGCACAGCAGGCAGCAGGGAGCCCCCGGGGATCTGCTCGCCCTTGTTGCCGCAGCTCTGCAGCTGGTTGATGGTGATGCCTGCAGGAACAGACAACAGGCGAGGTGCTGAGTGCAACAACAATTGCGGCGCGCACGCCCACACATGTATGCTGAATGGCAAAGTGCAGGACAAAACGGGGCGCGGGCTGCAGCGCATGCTTATAATGTAACCTCGCAGCTCTTCACAGCTCAGTACGCAAGCAAATAGCAAGTACTGTTGAGCTGCAGCCAGGGGTACGAGCCCGTGCGCACCTGCCACCAGCAGGAAGAGCGCCTCATACTGGATGATGTTGAAGCGCCGGTGCATCACAGTGCGCATCAGGATGGCAATCGTGAAGATCTTCAAGTTGCTCAGCATCTTGGTGGTGGTGGGCCTGCAGGCACCAGCAGCACACGTGACACAAGCAGCACAGCTGGCTCGGCTGATTGCGGTGACACACACCAAGCAAAGCCTCACTTGGAGGATACACACGCCACCATGACACCCCACTGCACTCAGCAAGCCCGGTCTTGTTCATCATGTTGATGACCAAGTCTACAATTATGCAGGGAGCTCACTCGTGCATGGCTGCCCGCAGTGCGGCATGTCATCTGCTGCACCTTTCCCTGAACCCCTCCTCACCTGAAGTACAACTGCATCGCAAACTTGAGGTAGTTGTTGATGGCATACAGCCCAGCAGGCACCGCCAGCAGCCAGTTGTGCCGCGCATCTGCAATGAACGACCGCACTGAGCGGTACATGGGCGGCCCAGGCCGACCAGTGCCCTGCAGGCAAAAAAGTGCCATGCGGCATACCAACACGTGTGTGAGCACTGCCTCTGCCACTAATAGTGGCATACGGCCCGAGCCTGCATACGTGCAGCCTATAACTGCAGCACAGCTGTCAATTATCGTGTCCTGCAGGTCAGGGCATCTGTCGCAGGCAGTAACTGACAGGGCAATTCGCCAGCACATCTGCTGCAGCGCTGTCCTGCAAGCAACATGCGCTCACTCGTGGGCCAACAGTGCACCGTCCTGCATGCATGTCATCCTGCAAGCAGCCGCTGTCTTACCAGGCCGCTGCTGTGCCCTCCTGCAAGTGCAGGCCTGCAAGCAAGCCTGCCATGCTATGCTGCTGCCAAGCCAGTTGCACCGGTGCATAGCACCGCGTATGGCTCCTGCTTTTTGCTGCCGTTGCTGCCGTTGCTGCTGCTGCTGCCCGCACTAATCACAGCTACATTTGGCACCGTTTACTGCTGCTGCTGCTCCCGCCTGCTCATCAGGCACAGAGCTGCTACTGGTGCTGCCTGCACCCGACACACTGCAGCATCTGGCAGTCAGCTGCTGTTGCTGCTGTTGCCTGCTCACCAGGCACAGCAGCACTGTGAGTGCAAAGATGACTTTGCAGACCTCTGTCATGAGGTTCACGCTGATGGGGTTGAACGAAAACTTGCCCGACTTGTTCTTAGACAGGTGCACCAGCACTGGCTGCAGGCCTGCACGCAGGCACATGTATAAGAACAGCTGCTGAGGTGCCATAGTTGCTGCTGGATTATATGCAGCATTATATGTTGTGGTTATAGTGTTTGTGGCTAATCTGTTTGGCGATTAGTACTGCTGCATAGTGCAGGGCATCTGGCAGTCACAGGACGGCAATGACTGATGCACTGCGACAGCTGTGCAACTGTTGTGAGCTGCTTACTGCTCACCCAGCAGCAGGCAGTCTGAAGCGACCAGAGCTATCTTGAAGGTGTTGCTCTTGATCTTCTCTTTCTTCTGCAGTGGCTCTGCATATGCACCAAATGCCACCTGCGGGGAATGGTGGACAGAGGTGAGCGGCTGACAATCGCTGGTTGGCTGCTCCTACTGCACAGCTTTCTGACCCCACGGATGTAGTAGTAGAGTGCCTGATGCAAGCACCTGGTAGCTATGCTGTGTTTGCTGCATGGCCAGCACAGTTACACGCTGTTATTCATGAGCTGCATGTTGACACGAAGCAATTGCCCAGATGTGTGCTGGTAGCACAGCATTATGGAAAAGACCATGGTCGCGGTGTGCTTACCCGCTTTCTCCTGACGAGGTCATCCATTGCGCACGCCACTCAGTAGCTCGGCCCAGCCCTCCTAGAGCACTCTGGCTTGCAGACTAGAGCATGCCGCTGTGCCTGCACTGCTGCTGGGTCATTTGCTCCTGCTGCACGGCAGCAGCAGCTGCAGGATTGCTGGTGGAACACGCAAGAAATAGTAATTACGTATATATAACAGGCAATGAGTGATGTATTGAAGATTCAGTGAGCAAGCATACTGCTCCCAGCAGCAGTACTGCTCCTGAGCACAAGCCCTACGCAGCTGTCGCAAGCAACGGTTTTCAGCGTAATACTATTGAGATTTTCATATGTCCTGAGTAACGTGTGCTGTGGTGGTTGCCCGCCAACGGTTGCTTGGGTGTCCCAAACACGTGAGGCGAACGAAAACGAAAGTGAACGCGGGTTGATGCAGTGCTGAAAGAATTGGTTTTGATTTCAAATACGTCTGGGGCACCCGCGTTCAACAACGCAAACCACGACATAACTTGTCATGCAAATCACTGCTCCTGTCTTCTGTCCGATCAAGTACGCCCTGCCACCAATGGCTTATGTCATCGTTGTGCCGTGACTGTCAGGAAGCTTGTGTACGGCTGGTCAGCCTTGCTTCCTGGGCACACAGTGCACCACACCATGTCAAGCATGGGAGCTCAATTCCCTCCTCGTTTAGGCAAGATTACCATGCTGGACACCCCAAATAGCGTTCTAGAGCTGGAGATTTACGAGAATCCAGGTAAGCTAGAAACTGCCCAGCCCAGGAAGCAGCAAGCAGCTGAGACTGGAGCTGTAGCTTGGTGCACAGCCAAGGATCAAAGCTCGGCAGCAACAGCCAGTGGCAGCAGTGTTGGTAGACAACCTGCTTGCATATGATTGCGCCACTGCCAGATTACAGTTGTTGACGGGTGCTTTGTCTGCATCATGCAGCACGGACTGCTCCAAGGGGCGTGCTGATCCTTCACCCCTGGGCAAAGCTAGGCGGGTGCATGGAGGATCCAACAGTGATCACACAGTTCAGGTGCGGTTGAACGTAGCTTCACCTTTAGGTATGCGCACACAGCAAGTACCACAACACCTCATGCGGGCAAGACATCCAGCAGCAGAGCAGCGTCATACAACCCTAGCACTACTTGTTGGACAGGCCAGGCAACCAATATCCTATACTTGTGACAAGTCCCCAAGAGGTTGCAGGCTATCCTGCAAGCAGCTGTTTCACGGAATCCACCTGCTGCATTGCGTGCAGGGCTGCCATCAAGTCTGGGCTGTTCAGCCATGTCTGCCGCTACAACATGCGTGGTGCTGGTGCATCCAAAACAAAGTGGACAAAAAACATATGGGACCCAGACGTGCAGGTGTGCCTACCACGCCTCGCATTGCTTGTTGCGGCTGTAGCACAGCCACCCAGACTAGCGACTTGGTGCGCATGCAGCAGCTGTGCAGTGCACATCCATAGGAGTATTAGTGCACATGCAGCAGTGTTACAGCGCCGCTGTACATTCATCATGTCCGAGGCAGACCCACTGATGAGCTAGCAAACACGTGGCAGGCAGCAGCCCTGTGTAAACCTAGCAACTGTTCTCTGACAGGACCTGACATGCTAAATTGATCAACAAACAGCGCACACCCTCTCCCTGAGTCTGGCGTGTGTGTACACCTGCTGGTGTTGCTTGCAGGACATGCTGATGGTGGCACAGCACATGCTGCAGCTACCAAACGGGCCGCAGGAGCTCGTAGTGATTGGCTACAGCTATGGCGCGTGCATTGCAGCAAACCTCATGGAGCATGTGCCGCAGGTGCGCATTGCAGCTGTCAGGATGTGACAAGAGATGATGGCAGAGAACAATGAGCAGAGAGGCAGAGCATCAGCACTACTTGCATCGCCAGCCTAGTACACCAGCAGCGCGCTTCAACAGCCGAGCAAGGCCTGCTCTGTCTGACATACGCGGCACTTGGCATTCAAACACACGTGTGATGCAATGGCGCTGGGCAGTGGTAGGCGTGCTGTGATTGGTAACAGGAGCATATGCAGGGTGTTGCTGATGGTTTCTGGCGGTGCTGCTTGTTCCTTGCAGGTGGTGGCATATGTTGCCATTGGCTTTCCTTTGGGCGGCATGGCAAAGTGAGCAGCCGCTGGTGTTGGCTGACACAGCCTTAGCAGCAGCAGTGTCAGGCAAATGCCAGAGCACAATCAGTGTGCTTCTGGCCAGTGCAGCGGCTGCTTGGGAGCGTTACTCTGCATACACACAGCAAACTGCTTGGGGTAACACAAGTATCAGACAGGTTGTTGCATGTGCCAAGCATGAGTAGCTTCACGTGCATTTTGCAGCGTTCACAGCAGCTGTGGCTTGCAGCACTCTACCCGCCGTTGCGCCAGCCTTCTCTGAGCATGCCATCGAACCGTTTCAGCCCCCTCATCCTGCCAAAAATCAAGAACCAACCATAAATGTTTGCGTATGCTTGCACTTACTCTATGCTGCTGCTTGGTGTTTGCAGCCTGGCGCTGCGTAGCCGCGACCACTGGCAGCACCTGGCAGACACGCCAGTGCCCAAGCTGGTGGTGCAGGGCACGCGCGACAAGTTTGCGCCACTCACCACCATCAGGGACTACGCGCAGCAGTACCATGACATGCAGTGAGTGCCGCTCTTTTCTTTGCATGCTTGTGAAGCTGCGGGTTGTCCGAGTAGTCTCGTGTTTCGTTGCAATTGCAGCATTGTCTGCCACGCAGCGGGTTTGTTGTTCGCTCAGTAGTATGCTTGCTGCCGTGCTTGCATGTGGGTAGAGAACCCTCCCTGTGCCCAACACTGCTGACACCAAGCGTCCTCTCGCCCGGCTGATCAACACCCTCACCACTACTTGCCTATTTGCTGCTGAGCCGCAGGCCGCCTCCTGGCCCGCTAGATCTGGAAATTTTGGACGGCGCTGACCACTTCTTCGATGGCATCTGGGACCTGGTCGCAGAGAAGGTGCTGGCGTGGATCCAGAAGCAGACAGACAGGCAGCAGCCAGGCGCAGCATGAGACCTGCGCCCTTGACAGCAGCAAAGCCGCTGCTACTGTGGTGTGTATCAGGTCTTGAATGGTGGTGGAGAGCAGCACGCCTGCTAATGGCAGACAGCTTGCTAGGGTGATGCCCGCATGGGATGTGCTGCAGCTAGCGGGTGTGGCATCCAGATGTGAATGAGCGCTCGCTGCTTGCCGTGCTGATGTTGGTTGTCGCTTGAAACCTGTTGATGGGCATCTTCTATGTGTGTGGCCGCCAGCACTGCTGACAGCACTATAGGATGGTGGTAGATCGTGGCACTGTGCTGAGGTGCCGTGTCTTAGTTCGGGTGTGCACTCTGTAATGCATTTATTTTGCTGTTGCTCAAGCTGCGGACTGACATGTAAAGCATTGAAGATGTTATGTTGTGGCGATGCTGGGGTGCACAGCAGCTGTGTTGTGTGTACAGTGTATGTGGGGGTTGTACTAGTGTGTCTGCATCTGTCACAGATGCATCTGTGCAAGGGCGGGCCAGGGCATTTGGCGTGTCATCAACAGGCCAAGCTTGCGCATCATGGGGTGTTGGAAATGCTTGTGCATTGGACGTTTGCTGCGACCCTTGCGGTGACTGGGCCTGCGGCTGAGTTCAGGCTGCTGTGAATGAAGTACTTACACCTGAGCGCTTGAAATCAGTGGCACTGGTTGGCAGCGATCTGCTGTGCAAGCGCGCTTATCATTGATGTTCATGAGGTGTGCATGCCATGGCTGCATCAACCTGTCTGCTGATAGTGCACCATTGTGGATTGCAGGCGGCCGACATGTCACATTGGAGTCCCGCCACGGTTGAGCTGCTTATGTATAGTGAACGATCTTACTAAGACGGTTTGAAGCATTCACGTTGCTTGGCTGAATCTGTACAACTGTGTCAATTACCGCCCTGGCATATGCTACCTGTTGATGACCACTGGCATGACGGCGTCAACAGTTGAAAACCCTTCTGATTGGCAAACATATTACATCAGAACTTGGGCCAGCGGTCGGCACTCTGTGCACAGGCACATGCCACTACCACTGCTACTTGCGGTAGCTGATGCCCAACAATAAGCATTGGCATGTTTTGCCCTGAGCCAACTATGCAGCAGCACCCTCAATGATTCGTGCTTGCTTGGGCCCTCTGCCTTTGCCTGCTTCCTGTGGCAGCTGGCTGTGGCACAGTGGGCACGATCGCCGCCCGGCCAGCTCTGCAGTGATCATGGCGCGCTTGCACGTCTTGCAGCGCTGCCATGGCGCATCCCGCACGGCCTTGCCAGACGCCACGCACACCTGCAGCGAAATTGCAAGGATCAGAAGCACAGGTAGCGGGTCGGCGCGTAGAGCAGCATGCAGCGGATTGCTGGCTTCTAGCTTGTGGGTGCTGTATAGTGCATTGTCCAAAAGCTGGTTGTGCGGACCAATGCATATGACTGCATGCATTCTGCAAGCGATGCGGTGCCATCTTGGCTACTTCCCTCACACACCTCCTGTTGTCAAGCACAACAGCCACCCGGTTGCGCCCCTTGAATCCTCAATATTGCTACGTGCATGCTAACAGCGCTGGTGTACACCCTGTTCCACCCAATGCTGACAAAGCGCAGCTAGCAGACAATTCAGCTTGTAAGGTTGCAACGCAGCATCCTGCAGGCCACATGATCTCCACCCACCTGATCCTTGTCAGCCACTAGATCGTCCAGCAGAGCATCAAACTGGCCTTTGCCGCCAGCTGCTCCTGCTGCTGCCCGCTGCCGCTCCCGGCCCTCTGCCAAGTTGTGTGGGTCTGCTGGCGGATGTGCCACAAAGATGCTCATGGCCAGGTCTGCGAACGCATCTCGCCGCTCCTTGTGTATGCTGGGCAGCGCTTCAAGCTTGACAAAGGCCTAGTCGGAACGCAGGCAACACAAGGCACAGCTGTAGTCAGCACAGCAGGTGCTTAGCACCAACAGAAGATTCACGGCAGTTGTGCAGAAATGCAGCAGGAGACACGTGTCATGCATGTTCGCGGTGTGCATGCGCAGGACTCTGTGCTGGTTGTCCGGAACAAGCGTGCATGCTGCAAGCAGTACAACATGTTGAGCTCGGCATGTGTACTCTGGTCGCAAAAGGCCTCACCTTGGAGCACGTGCCGTAGAAGTTGCTGTAGAAGCCCACCAGTGCCAGGAAGGCGTACACGTCAGCAGGGTCCAGCACGTCATCGTACTGCCGCAACCGCAGCGCTGTGCGCAGCGCTGCATCAGCCTGCAGCACCAACACGGTCACAAGTGCATGCATGCCCAGACACGTGAAGCAGTGCCAGCAGCATTTTGGCAGCTGTGGATACAAGCAGCCTGGAGATGCATTTGTTGCGTCGATTCTGCATCCCTCAAGTTGCAGCACAGAAAGGTCTAGCTGCCTTGAAACACCCGGCGTGCTTGCAGCAAGCACTGCAGCCAAGATCATTGGCATAATCAGGCAGGGCAGCTGCAGCTGCAAGTCCTCATGCAAAATCACCAGCTGCTGCCAGGTGATGCTCACCTGCCCGTTGTACAGCTGCTGGTGTGCCAGCAGCCAGAAGTGGTACGCTTCAGCGCCCTGCCAGGCATTGTCCAGGCCCTTGAGCTCACTGCCAGAGGCAGCCTCCAGCGTCATCAGGCCTGGCCAGGCGCAGGCAACACGCCACGTCAGGCAACGGACATCAGCAGCAGACACTAATTGGCATGCAGTGTGATGTTATGGCTTCTCCTTGCTTCCCCAGCATATGACACATGCTATATCCACGTGCTTGATTCGAGACTATTCACTGGGCATCCAACAACAGACACTCTCATTGCTGCGGCGGAGACACGCAACCCTGAAAACCAACTGGCTCCACAAATGCATGGCTGGCAGCAGACTCCGCGTAAGTATCATATGCACCATGTCACCCACCTGCCAATGTCTGCGCTGCCGCTGCTGTCTGCGCAGGCACCACTGTGCCTGCTGTCCTGCCAGGGCCCCGAGTGGTGCCTGGCGGTCCTGCTGCTGTTGCTGCTGTTATGCCTGCCGGTGTGCCCAGCAGTGTGGCTGCTGCAGTGGCACCGTCACCACCTGCGCCTGCGAGCGCTTTGCGTTTGAAGGCCTCCACCTCGAGTGCTGCCAGCACGTACAGCTTCTTTATCTGCAGCGGTGGTGCGCGCTGCTGGGCCAGCTTTGTCGCTGTGTCAACCAGCAGCTTGGCTGCCTCAGTGTGGCGTTGTGCCTGAAGCAGCAGCAACAGCAGCAGAAGCAAAACAATATTGCTAAGACACGACAGGGAAGCAATGCTCCGACCACTAGCACGTCACTGAGTGCCTGCACACCTACAGCTGTGCTTGAAGGCAGATGAGAACCTTGGTGTGTGACCAGGGTCGCCTATGACCAAACAAGACTCACAGCAGCGCACCGAAGCAGCCCGCACCTTTCTGTACAGCTCAACCGCCTCCAGGTACTTTTTCTTCTCCAGCAGGTGCCCCGCGTACTGCTGCAGCAGCCCCTCAGCCTGCGGGTACTTGTACTGCTGCGCCAGCTGCAGCGCCTGGTCCCACTGGTGCAGCAGCACGCAGCAGTCGATGGCGGCCTTGGTGTCGCCACCCTGCAGGTGCAACCAGTGTCAGCACGTTGCTGAGCAACGCCCGTGGGCCCTGTGCTATCCGCTTCAAGCAACCAACCAGTAGCTGCGTCGTGCCATTATCGCCGACGGCACACATTGCAGCTCCACAGACACGTCAAGCATGACACACCTTTAGGAACGCCGTCACAGCATCCGCACATAGTCCCACACTCTGCAGCTTGGCGCCGATGTCAGCCAGCAGCGGCTGCCCCTCTGTGAGCACCTCTGTCAGCTTGACCAGGCCAGAAAAGTCCTCCAGCTGGTAGAAGCACTGCACCAGCAGGCCTGTGTTGCGCGCCTGCAAGGATGCAACCATCGCATACGTCATGTTGAAATGGCTGAGATCCTCTGCTTGCACAGGCGGCAGCAGGAGCGTTGAAGCCAACATACTGTACAGCTGCTGGTGCTACACTAAACTTGGGGTGGACGGTTACCACTGCAGATGCGCGAGGTTCCATCAGCTGCCTACCTGTGTGTAGTACTGTGCTGCCTTGGCCCACTTCTGCCTGTCGCTGTAGTACTGCCCGATCTTGTTCCAGGCGTTGGTCAGTGCTGCGTCATCGCCGCCTGTCTCCTTGATCAGCCGCTCCACTTTGAACCAGTCGCCTGCAGCCACAACCGCAGTGGGGGGATGTTGGACGCTCTGCAACCAACCCTGCTGCTGTCATTTCACTTCGTGATGGAGGACTGGGTATAGTAGCGATGTTGCATGTAATGCAGGCGCATGCAGGGCTGCTTACTGCGGTACAGCCACAGCAGCACTTGTTACTTTGCTGTATGCTCACCTAGTCTGCTGCGGAGGCCGATTGCTAGGTCCAGCCTGTCCATTTGGCGGTACAGGTCCTCAGCGTCATCAAAGCGCTTGAAGTACATGCACACCTGGCAACAGCAGCAGACATCGACAGCAACAGAGAAAGTTCAGCTATGAAACAGCAGCAGCTTATGAATTGCGAATACTATCATGGAAGCCAGCTTAGTAGCTGCTACTAACAGATGCGCAGACCACTGCCATGCATCCCACACCTGCATAGCACAAACATGTAGCACAAATCTGAGTGCCTGCGCTCTGTGCTCGCACTGCGCCGCATAGCACGTCCCTCACCTCTGCCTGCTGCTTGGCCTTGTCTCCTAGCTGTGCAAGCCGCTTCACCAGCTGCACGCCCTGGTAGTCTGCGCAGTGCACAAACGCCTTCTCTGCTACAGCCAGCTCAAGATTCTGCAGCGCATGCTCCGCCAGCAGCTGCCACAACCGCTTGTGGGGGTTGTCTGCAATGAAGGCCTGCGCGTCAGCCTCATTACCACTGGCCAGCAGCGCCCGTGTGTCCCTGCAGCCATCACAAGCAGCACCAAAACACTGTCAGCGTTACCACCTGTCACACAAACGGCTCCCGTACAACGGTTGCTGGCATTCTCTATTTACTCATGCGAAGACTGCATTGATCCCAGCTTCACGCTGTGATTGTTGTGTCAGGCTGGGGCTATGGGCAAAGACAAAGAGCCCCACACAATGGCGGCCAGTACAGCCGCACCTGAGGCTGCGTGTTTCATAGTCTGCCACCATATCTAGCTCCGGTAGGTCTGGCTGCTGCATGATGTCATCCAGGAACACCGCGCGCACCTGCACACAGTGTCACCAACCACAAACACTTTGCAGCATCGGCAACATGCGTACAAAGCAGCAATTACATGATAGGGCTGGAGTTTTGCAAGTTGTGCCCCTATTGCATCACTCTGGCATCTCCCACACAACAGCAATCAACACCTGACGCACCTGCAGGTCGCTGAAGCCCGCCAGGCATGCGCTGCTGTTGACTGGCTCCTCCGGGTCAGTGCCGCGCAGCACGTACATGCGGCCCTTCTCCATCAGCGCCAGCAGCTCAGGGTTGTCAGACGCCCAGCACAGGTCCCACACATCCTGCAGGCAGGGACACAGGTAATCGGACCAAAACTGCCTTGGTTGGACGAGATGGCACATGTGCAATCATCTGCATGTACGCAGCACGCTTCCTACACGTCCTGCAGGCCATATCACGTCTATCTACATGAAAAGGCCATGCCCAGTTGATAAGGATACATGCACATGCTGAACTGTCATGCGCGAAGCATGGTCGTGATGCCCATATCATCTGCTTGCAAGAAAAGTACACATCTGGCAGTTTGAGAAGACACGTTGCTGGCCTGACCCTGCTGGTGTCACAGTCGGCTGGTTTCTCACACCTTGCGCTCGTGTGGGAGGTGCTCCCCGCGCATCTTGCCAGTGCCAGCAGCAGTCATGTCCATGAAGCTCAGCACACCATTGAAGTCAATCACTGCCAGCCTGCTGCCGTCACAGTTCAGCGACAGCCGCGCAGGCCTGCAGCGCAGCAGGTACTGCGCATCAGGCGCCAGCCCAGGCAGCCCAAAGCCGTGTACTACACCGCTGCTGCGTGCCACCAGCAGCTGGTGCTGGTGAGCAGTTATGGCGCAGATGGGGTCTGCGGTGCTGCCCAGCTGAGAGGCCTGCTGCTTGAACATCTCAGGAGCCTGCAGTCAACAGCAGCCACAGAACACACGCCAACTTGGCATGAGGCAAACAGAGCATAGTAAGAAGTTTTCGTCAAGACATTCAGGTGCACGTAGCTTCCAGAAGTATCGACGCTGCTGCTTCAATTATTGCGAATCAGCCGCGCACCTGACAGTCTGTAGGGTTGTCTATATGGAACATCTGCTCCCTGCCCTCCCGCTGAAGCATGGCTGCTGCGCCGCTGCCGCCAGCGCCGCCTGCTGTCCCAGCTGCTGCTAGCTGCCGCGTGAAGCTGTTCCTGAACTGCCACACGTACACGACTTCCTCTGACGCAGCGATGGCGTAGCAGTCTGCAGGATACATACATAAACACACAGGGTGGTTGTGGTGTGGTAGCATGCCTTGAGATGCGAGCCGTGGCTGTGGCTTAGGGGGAAGGATACTTATTCTGGTTCTCAGCACTGGGGCATGTCCCTGATAGTTGGTATCTTTCCCCCTTAAACGGGCACTTGAAACCTGAAGCAACATGATGCTGGAGGCGTAACCTAAGTGGTGCAGACTTGTGGCGGATTGCACCACACTCAAAGCAGCTGTTCAATGGCCGCACCTGTCAGCGTGACGAACTTTGGCTCCAGCTCTATTGCTTTGCTGTCCACTGGGCTGCCGATGGCGTTGCACAAGATCAGGATGTGCTCGCCAGGGGCTTCACCCTGCACAACACAGCAGCAAGCATCACAGCTTATGTGGTAAACGCTTTGCAGCAATCAAGAACAGGATGCTGTATAACTGGCACTGCTGAAGACAGGGTTGCTTGCACTGCTGGTGTTGCAGTTGCAGGTTTCACGCGTGCTCGACACTGCTGCTCCATGCTCAAGCACCACCTGCTGCTGCTGCTGTCACGTTCCCCAACTCCTACCTTGGTGGCCAGCAGGCAGAAGTTCCCTGCTGCGCTGACATGCGTGACGCGCTTGACATACTTGGCGTAGCGCTCATTGCTGCCTGTGCCCCAGAACATCACGCAGTGCTCCTGCCGCTCCGGCTTGGTGAACGCGTACACCAGCGTGTCTGCAAAGTAGGCCCAAAGGTAGCTGTGCCGCATGCTGGTGAAGAAGATGTGGCTGTCAACAGCAAGGGCCAGCCGCAAGCCGCTGCCCTCCCAGCAGATGCCGCTGATGCCGCCGCCTGGCACACGCAGTGTGCGCAGGTGCTCGCCAGCCTGGTTGTAGAACTGCACCAGCCACAGCTGCGCGCCGTCGCCTGTGGTCTGGTGGCCTGAGACAGCCAGGATCTGCAGGCAGCAAAGCCATGCATAGTTTCCAAAGGGACCGCGTGCACACAGTCAGGTATGCGTGCAAAGGCTTCCAAGCAACACTGCTGCGCAGCACATGCCTGCATAACCTCAACCGGTGTGGTGTGCTGCTGCTGCTGCTGCGTGCCAGTATGGTAGGTGCTCACCGAGCCATTGTGGTTCCATTTCACAGCACGTGGTTTGATGCCGGTGTCTATGCATACGGCATTGTCATCCATGTCGTGACGCATGAGCTGCATGCGGCCGTTGTCCAGGCACAGCGCCAGCACAGGGCAGTTGGGCTCAGGGTAGCCTCTGCTGCCATCATACCAATCCATGCCAACCATCTTGCAGGGGCCTGCAGCAACGCACAGCGCAGTATTACAGACATCTGTAAGGTGGGAAGCTATGCGCCAGTAGTGCTGCTGCCTGAGCAGTGCACCAGGGACGTAAACAACGACGCATGCAGCACCTGCACGCTGCCCAGCTGCTGCTGCTGCTAAGCACCTGCCATAGCACAACTGCACACCAGCTCCCCACACCTCATTTTCATGCTCCGGGCTGTTGCACTTCTGCTGCTGGCGCTGCTGCTGCTGCTGCACAACACTCACCCACATAGCCTTCATTGCAGTACAGTGGCACCTTGGCTACTGCGTTGCCATTGCTGTCGTATGTGTGGCACTCGCCAGCTGCGTTTGCAAACAGGATGAACCTGCCATCTGGTGACCACTCCAGCAGCGACAGCTGCATGCTCAGCTCCTTGCCCCACAGCCTGTTGCCGTCAACGCTGCCCACAATCACTGCCCCATCGTCATACGCAATGCAGATCTTCTCCCCGTTTGACGTCCACTTCATGTCCTTCACCACGCCCTTGTTCCTGCAAGCGCACATTCACATATGCAGCAGCAGTGATTGTAGCGATTATTATGCCAGGCAGGTCATCCTGCAAGAGGTGGGGACCCAGCTGATGCAGACAGGTTGGCTGCCTGTTGCAAAGTGCAGCTGCATGCAGTTACCAGTGCTGCAAATGAAAATGACACGTGCACTGAAACAGCAACATCATGTTGTTGACACTGTTAAAACATGATACAACTTGCTGCCACCAGACTTTGCTTCCCATGCCCCATTTTTGAACTGCAAGAAGAAGGCACTTGCGTGCAGCGTTGCTGTTTTCTGCGCATACAGGGGCTGCGCATAACTGCTGCTGCATGCTATGCCAAGCAGGAGCCCAGGTGGTGGTGTGCTAACCGAGTGCATGCCAGATGCTGTTGTGCTGCAACACCTCTGCACACACCTGTTGTTGATCATTTCCTCATACCACATGCCATTGTACAGCGTCCACACAATGATCAGCCCTGCCTCATCGCTGGTGGTCAGTTTGTTGAATGCACTGTTCCATGTGGCACAGACCACTGCACTGCTGTGACCCTCCAGGGTCTGATTTTGTGCCAAGGCATTGCTGCCACCAGCTGCTGCTGCCGCTGCTGCTTTCTGCACTTCTTTCTGTGTGGCTCCATCCAGCCGAAGCACCTGCACAGGTTTGAGTGCAGCTCTGTTTGTATGTGTGTGCAGGTTGTGAGCACCTTGGGCCGGCCTGACGCTGCCACTGTCGGCCTGGGCTCACGCAGGCTTGCTGGTGATGCTGCTACGCGTGCCAGACATCAGTACAGCTGCGGCTGCAGGAGCAGCCAGTACGCCAGTTTAGTTCACGTGCCCTATCACTGCGCTGCAATCATTGCTGCTGCCACGCTGGACCCTCTGCCTGCGTGGTGCTGCTATTGCCACAGCTCCAGCACCCACCTTGAGCAGTGCACCTTCTCCTCCGCATGCGATCCATCCCTGATCTGTGTTCCAGGAGATGCATCTCAGCTTTGCGCCACCAGGAATGGCAATCTTCTTGCTGTGGTGCACACCAGACAGCAACAGTCAGCCTGATGTTGCTGGGGAGCAGCATGCAGCTGCTTATAGTCCACGAATCCAGCTCTATCGGCTTGCCTGAGGTACGCAAACATTCTGTGAACGCGAAGCTGACCTACAGCCCGACTACACCGACAGTCAACTGAACTACAGCGATTACTGACATCGCTGTGCCAACACCGAACCACGCGGGGAGCAAGTTAAAATGCTATATGATATTGAAGAACAAGAGTTCTATTTTGGTGTGATGCAGCAGCTGTGCATGTTCGAGCAGCAGATGGCAAAGAAAAGAGCGCGATGCAGGCAAGCGGTCCCATCGTACACACCACCGACATTAAATTTATTGACAAACAAAAATCCAGCAACAACGTCAACCACCAGCCTGCTGCATGCGAAACCCTAGTATGACTGTTGGTCTGCCCAACACAGCTGCTCAGCCTGAGCCTGTCATCATAGGTTGCGAGGCATGCTGAGCATAGGCAGTAGCAGAGATCGCCAGTGCTCCCAGTGCATAATCAATGGATGCCCTGCTGCTTACTAGAGCAGCCAACATTAGGCCGGCAAGCCGCATCAAAAGCCTGGCTTAGCCACCGCAAGGAACTGCTTGCTGGGGCCTTGCCATCACCGTTACCTGCGTCTGGCTGGTTGACCAGATGCAAAACTGCAACTTGTGCACACGACACTCTGCAGCACGTCGCCCTTGGTGATGTTTCCGCTGCCTCACTGTCTTAGCTCAGCTGAACTTCTGCCACCTGCTTCCAGCTAGCCAGCGTGCGGTCCTCCACCGGCGTGTACCACAAACTAATGGCTTCTGCAACAAACCCGTTGTCCGTCAGCAGCGTTTTGTAGTCGCTGCCCTCTCCGTACAGCCGCTGCACTGCCGCCTGCTGCGATGCTGCCCGAGCTGCATCATCCACATCAGCGTACAGCAGCGAGAGGTGCGGCATGTAGTCTGCAGCTGGCTTGTCAAAGGCTTGCTGTGCTGCTGCTCCTGCTGCCATGATAGCCTGCTCCTTGGCCACTAGGATGTATACACATCTGTGGAAGGAAGACCCTTGCACTACGTTCAAGAAGTTGACCCGGAACTTCTGCAGGCGCAAGAACAGGCAGCACACACGACGCCAAAAGCAGCCGTGGGATTATGAATGCTTGACATGCTGTCGTTACACAATTTGATGTGTAGAGTATACACTGCGAGAGGCACATTTGTACTGCCAACAACTTGTGGCGTGTCTGTCAAGTATTCATCATCACACAGCGGGTGAGGCCTGCTGCTACTCCCACCGTTGAGAGCATCAACGTTGCGGCTCCTCGCAGGCACCCTACTGCAACGTGCTGTTGTGACAGGTGGCGGTACTTCTGTAGAAGCGGTTGGTAGGCATGCAGCACAGCAGCAACTGCCTAGTGCTGCGTTGGCAAGTTGTCGGTTCACAACGGCTGCTGGCATGCGCTTGCTGGGTGACGGGGTAGCTGGAATGCATGGCAAACCGTGCTGCTTACTTTAACATCCTGCGCCAGCTGCTGCATCGTAGCGATGATCTGCTCCTTGTCGCCTTGAATGTCTGGCAGCAGCGTTACATGCGGTTCAAACAGTGGAGCCTCAAACTCCTTTGCCTGCGTTGCTATCTCCTGCTGCAGCTTATTGTACATGTGCCCAGCAGCTGGCTTGATCCATATGGAGTAGTTGTCAGTCATAGCTGCTGCTACCAGTTGTTTGCGGTGCAGTGTAGTACTGCTATTGATGGGCAGGCTGCGCAGTATGTTGATGTGTAGCTGGTGGGTGCAAGTACTGCCTGATGTCCTGTTTAAAGTGGTGTTCCTGGCAGCGTGCATGTTGCTGAAAACCAACTTTTAAAGTAGCGAGCGACCATAGAACTCAGAGGGTTGCAATATTTGCAGGAGCTGAAGAGACAGCAGCAGAATGACTGACATGGTACAGCAGCGATTACTGGCACGATCAGCTACGTGTCGCTGCGTACGTTGGTTGCTGATGCAATACGTTCGTCAGACAGGAGAGATCGTGTGTAGATTGGCTTTTCCTTGTCGTCAGTACGAAGAGAACGACGCAGCGCGTGCTGATAGTGACTTGTGTACCTGGCTGTTCTAACTTTCACCCTGTGCTCGCACTTTCCCCCAATATTGGAGTCTCTGTCGCCTCTCTTGTGGGAGTGCTCGGCGATCATGCACAGCAGGTCAGTCACCCAATAGCCACCTGAACTTATGACAGTAGACATCTTCCAGGTCTCCAATTGCCAACGCGTCCGCCATCTGTTGCTACTGCAGAACATGTAACTGCTGGCATCACGACCTGCAGCACCAGGTGCAATGCTTCAGGCCAGCCACAAAGCAGCACATGCGCACACGGGCAGCAGCAGCTGCTGCAGGCCAGCAGCAGCAACCAGCCTACCCCTACAACTCAGGCGACAGCAGACAACAGAAGGCAACCCTGGAACACATCTTCAAACCGGATATGGAGGACAGCAGCAGCAGCAGCAGCAGTAGCAGCAGCAGCGCCAGCACCATTCAGGCGCCTTGGGCTGTCAGCTGGCAGGTGAGAGAAGTCGAAACAACAGTCTGCGTGCCGCACAATAGGTAGCTGGTATCTGGAGAGAGGGGTTGAGCTGTAACATACATGCGTCGCTGGCAATTGATAGTGAAAGACAGTTGTACATCTGATGAGCTGCCCTGCCAGGGCAGACCATCATCAACCAGCCTTGTTGCAGCAACATGCTCCCTCTGCCTGCCCTGCTTGTGTTGTTGCAGATCAATGAGCGCAACATCATGTGGAACGATGAACTCAAGCTGCGGCTCATAAAAGTAGGCCCAACAGCAGCAGCAGCAGCAGCAGCAAGCAGCAAGCAGCAATCTGGAACAGCACCTGCCTCCTGCCCTGGACTTGGTAGTGCTTAGGGCCTGTCACAATGTACACACCTGCCTTCTGCAAGCAACCAGTGTGCCATCTCCTTTCATGTCTGACCTGCGTATGAGTGGACATGGCCGTCGAGCGATGTGACCCTCCCCAGTCCTTGCGGGGTGACCGCTGAGCTTGCTGTGTGTGTTGTGATTGTTCTTGTAGCGCATAGCCTCCCAGGAGCTTCAGGTGTCAGAGGACGAGCTAGAAGACCGGCTGCAGCAGCTGTACAATCTACTGCCAGGCAAGTGCAGCAGCAGCTGCGTATTTGCCGGCACAGTTGTGGGCAACACACACTGCTGTGCTGGGGGCCTATGGGATACCCTGAGTCCAGCATACAAGCAGCTCCCTCTGCTGTTGCCAACACTGGGTGTTTGTGCGCAGCTGAGCAGTGCAGACACGCTTGGGTGCGTGTAGTGATGTGCAGCAGATGGCGCCTTTCCTGCTAGAGCTCTGACTGTTGTAGCTCGCTTGCTGCTTGTTCTCTTCTGCTGTTGCAAATGCAGACCTGGCCAGCCGGCTGGTCAAAGCACCACCCAAGCGAGTCGCGCAGCTAGCAGCGAGCACAGACATCATAGCAGCACGGTTGCTACGCCTACGGGACATCTTCCCCAAGGTGACCCTATGCTGGAGTCCAGAGATGGTGTTCGCTCGTATGCATAACGTGCTGTACTGTGCAAGCTATTTTGGAAACCCTGAGCAAGCAGTAATCTGTGCTATGTTGACGTTCACATTGCAGTTGTGGCTACCGCACACACAGGCGATGAGCACCCTGCAATCACAGAATGCTAGCGTGCCCCTGTTCATGGATTGCAGGCCAACACCAGCAACATGGTCAACAACCGGCTGACGTTGCTGTTAGATGATGACATGGAGGCAGTAGCAGCAGCAGCAACGCGGCTACGGCAGCTGCTGCCGCAGATACACGTGGACCGCTTTGTGGAGGCCTTCCCCCTTGTGCTGGATGTAGATGACTTTGAGTTGGCATTGGAGGTAGGTGTGAGGTTTGAGTACTACTCAACAGCTGTCCCCCTGACTCTGAGAAAGGCCTGGTGCTGGATGTAGTTGATTTTGACTGATGCTCGTCAACTGTCCCCCTTGTGTTGGACGTAGATGCTGACAGAAAACGTATTTGTTTAGTTGCGGACATAGCTGACGTAGCCTGCCGTGCTTTTAGAAGCGCAAAACAGGTTATGGCATACGCACATGCTCTATTCTGCCATTCACACGCGAAGACGCCAGTAACGTCTGCTAGACGCTGTTGCCAACAGTGGCGCGCAGCTGCAAGTCAAGGGCATGATCGCATGTGCTGTATGCTGCTGCTGCTGTTGCAGGATGCCGCTCGCATTATGCCTGGCATTGACATCACCAGCATGCTGCGCAGCAACCCAGACATGATTCTCAGCCTGCAGAAGGGCAAGAACCTCATACCCTACGACCAGATAGACAACCCATGGTCGTGACAGGCAAAGCTGCTGATAGGGCAGCAGCTGTAGGGCCGTAGGTCTGCAGGAGCTCTGCCAGTGCGTGCATGGACAGGATGTTCCAAGGGTACTACATGGCCTTGAGCTTACCCAGTTCTCGGCCAAACCTGCTAGTGGAGTTTGGCGCGGCATGGTCCATCATTGGCAATAGCGCTGCCGCGCTCCTTGGTTGGCGACTGGTTGCAGTGAACAGACAGGCAGCGCTGACGCCAGCAGAACCCTAGGTCCGCATGACATCGTCATGCATCCCTTAGCTGCCAGGAGCGCTGCCACCCACAGCACGTGTTGCTGCTGTCAGGTCAGGAAGCTGCATGCAGACACAATTGTTTGTGAATCACTGCAGCACTCTACTTTGAGCCGTTACATCACGCATGTGCACCCTACACATGCTGATGCCATGCGTTTTAAAAGGGCTAGGCCCTTTTTGTGTTCTGGTGCGCCAACGCGTGGTATTGAGTTGCTGATGCGTGTTCGAATGGGCTATCTTTGTGTGCATGAGCGTACCAGTCGTTATGGTGGCAGCAGAGCTGATTCTAACACAGCATGTCCTGCTTGTGGTCAGGGTGTTGAGTCTTTGTCACATCTGATGTTTGATTGTCCCTCTACTTCTGCTCAGAGGGATACTATGCTTGATGAAATTCGTTCTGTTTTGCGTGATGTTGCTGGCGGCGCTGAAAAATTGCGCAATGTGTTGTCGTTGACTGATGCATCCACCAAGTTGTTGCGTTTTGTTTCTGATGATATTTGGGGTAGTAGGGGGGGGTGCCGAGTGATATCTAGGAGCATTGCTGAGTATCTTGTCCAAGCTTGGGATGTGCGTAATATTTGCAAACACAATGGAGCAGTGCTCCCTCTTTCTTCCGCTCCTGAGGGGCGCGGGGCCGATGGCGTTGATGCTATGGCTTAATGGGTAACATGATGATGATGATGGGTGTTGCTGCTGTGATGGTGTATCATGCAGCGGGCTCTCCTTCAGTTTTAGACTGGTTGCCAACGCTGTTGTGCTGGCTCTGCCAGACAGGGAATTGCTGCCAGCAGCCTTGCAGGCAGACCCTGTTCTGAAAACGTGCTGCCAACGGTCATTTTGAACCAGACTTCAAATTATTTCTCAGGCTCTCGGCGTCTCTTTTGACCCCAGATGGACAAGAACAGAATTGATAGGACTGTTACACTGCAATAACCACACACAACAGACACTGGCAAAACCTAAACCTCTGCTGAGTGCCCCACGTCTTGATTGTGTACCAAAATGTAGATGGTGTCTGCATCTCGCAAGTGCCGAAATTCAACTGCTCTGCGCTCTGTCGCCCGTACAGCAGGGCCAGGCACATGCATCGTCAGTGCCGGTCACTGCAGGACAGAAAGAGAGCTGCAAAGCAACCCAGCAGCCCCAAGCGGTACCACATCAGGGTATAGGGCTCCGGTAGCACAAATGATGGACCATGTTGCTAAGCATAGTGTACAATACAACCACCCCAGCAGTGGCAACTGCTGCCTCGCTAGCTGCTCCAGTTGCTGTGTCTGACGCCAGCCGCTGCTAGAACCAGTTGGCTGCGACGAACCAGCTGCCCGCATGCTGCAGCTGCTGCTGCAGCCCCTGCTGCTTCGATGCTGCCCGCATCTACGTGTGCTGCGCAGCTTTAGCTGGTTGCTGGCTTCTTGCCGCTCTTCCACTCCTTGTACATCTCCAGTGCCTTGTGGTTGTCCGGCTCACACACAAAGGTGCCCTTGTAGCCTGCAATTGCGCACACGTCAGAGATAGCTCAGCATAAGGTCAAGCAACAAGTGCAGGGTTCTACACCTGACACTGCCGCAAGCTCTGCAAGCTCTGCTGGTGCTGATGGAGAGCGTATGCACACGCCCAGGAGCATACAAATGATAGCTGCAGCCTGTATGCTGGTGTGCAGCATAGCATCAGCGAGCGGTGAGCAGAACAGCTGCTCTGCTGGTTGTGACAGTGCCAGCTGCCCAGTGATGCAAACACAAGGCTATCCGACTGCTGCATGCTGCTGCCATGCACCGGCTGCTCGACAGTCGAGCTCCTAGCACAAACAGCCAACAAGTGATTTTCGGCAGAAAGCACCAGCTGCTCTGCGTCAATGCATCCACCAAACACTGCTGTCGCTACTGGTGCTGTCATCTGCCTGCTGCCACCGACAGCCACAGCACTACTAGGTGCACCGTGCTGGGCATGTGCTGCAGTGTGGCAAAAGCGCCGGACACTGTGCTGCATTGCTACCGCTGCTGGTGCTGTTGTTGTTGTTGTTGCTGGTACAATCAACATAACATACCCTTGGGGCACAGTCCTGCAGGCATGAAGCACAAAAGGTGCCAAGCAAGATCAAAACCGTCAGTTGTTGAGGTCTCCATCCGCTGTAGGAGCAGCTGCAGGGCCAGCGATGCAACACGCACATGCACGCATGCGCGATAACGCTGTTTACTGCAGTTATGTGGCACAGCATCTAGAGGGGCCAGCATGCAGCAATCATTGCTGTACTATAGGCAAGCTGTTTCGTGTTCTTGATATGGATCTGCATGATGATGCATTGTCATGGTGTGCTGCTGCTGCTGATGAGCTGCTACCACTGCAGTTGCTGCTCACCCATGGTTGGGAACGCTGGCTTGAAGGGGAAGGGCGCTGTCATCAGGACGTAGAACCCTGACACTAGCAGGAAGTTATGCCTCCTGTGGACAGCAAACATCCCATCAGCAGGGTGGCCCAAGTTTCTACTGCTGCTTGCAATGCACTGGGCTTTCACACTTACAGCACCACATAGCGGTTGTAGTCCATCTTGTGAGCAAAGTGAGTCTTGTACATGCTAAAGTCATAGAAAAACTTCTCAAACAGCCTCTCGGCGAGGCCCGCACGGCCTGCCATCTTTGCTCTAGTGATCTGAGATCAGCACGCAAAGGAAGCTGCTGCAGCTGTTCAGCAGTCCTTACATCGACTCTACACATCAGTATTCGAAACGATGCTGCCACCTCACTCGTCTTGGGTGGGGCAGTGTCCGTACCCTAAACACTCCCCACTGCCCGCTGGTCGGAACGTTATGAAGTCGGGGCAAATCAACCTGCAGGCTGCCTTGTCGTCTCGAGGTTGACCAGGTGATGCCTCAAGAGGCTGCTCCCTGCCCCCACAGCCAGGACTTCTGCTGCTGCTGCTGCTGGTACTGCTGCTGCTGTGCTTGCAAGCATCTCCGATCGCAAAATGCGGACTAGGCCTTTTACACCAGTTTGTTTGTTACTTCTCGAGGATTATTGATGTGGGATTCAAACACCGTTGTTGCTGACTGGCGTCCCCACCTACATTGAGTACTCGATGGCAGACTACCAGCTGATGCTGCTGTAACATGATCAGAGCACAACTTCTGGTGCATGGCGGGGGCTTCTGATATACCAGATGAGTGTGAGGACTGTGGGGGTAACAGGCATTGCTGTCAATCAGCATCTGCCACCAGCACATTGCCGCAGCAGGAGCCTTCCCAGTTCTGGGCATATCCTCGACACCAGTGTGAATGGCAGCAGCTGCACATGCGCAGGTTGGCAACCCTCACCACCAGTGCTGAACAGTGCAGCAACAGAAGTCACCAGCTGCTGCTGTGGTATGTTGCGTACTGGCTCTTTTTATGAGACTGAAGGTCATGCACTGCGTGCACTTTCACCCCTCAAACAGCAACCAGGCTCTCGTAAATGCGCCAAACTCCTGGAGTCTGGTGTACCACTGCTACAGTGCACTGTCAAAAGCGTGCTTGGGAAGAGTAGGCAACAGCTAGCGGTATGCAGAGCATGTTGTTATGATGCAGCAGGCTTGCGATAAGCAGGTTGTCAATGGTCTGTGTCGTACGTGCTGCGAACATGCGCATAGTGTGCAGTTGGCAACTGCATGTATTATGAGTGAAGCACGCCTTGATTCTCCAGGGAAAACGCATGCTGTGGGTGGCGGGGCCTTTTGTTGTTCAGATCTGGGTGTTGCTGCTCCATCCCAGCTGTGCAGATGTCAGTGGAAATGCAGCAGCCATTCAGCAGAGACACATGTAGAGACACCCCAGCCCTGCATGCCAGATGATGTCAGTGCCAATGGCATTGCCGGGCCCTTGGCCCTTGGGTGGCCCTTGGTGAGCACCAGCATCCTGCCTACAACGTCCGACACTGTTGGAAAGCGGCTGGCGGCATGCGCAACAGAGTCAGTGCTCAAAACCTGCGGAACTGGAAGTGCTGCAGACTCTTGTCGCAGTGGGAGCAAGATCCAATTCAGAAGTGACCGAGTCAGCACTTTTGAATGCCATCAGGTCTGCCTGAGACATGAACCTGCATGCAGCAGTAGCTCAGCCCCCTATACTTTATACACGAACTATAGTACGTGCTTCACCTGCAGTTTCTCAGGGAGAGCTACAGTGTAGTCGCGATATAAGCAACACCCTTCTTGCAAGCAATATCGCTTCTTAAATCGTTTGTTGCTTATCTGGGAACTCCCTTTTTAAAGGCTTTCTGGGGCTGATCGTGGTTGTTATATAGTCGCTGTTACTTAATTACATGTAATTGCATCGATTTACCTAATAAATCCTCGCCAAAACGTCGACAACCATGCCTCCCTCAACGACCATGGGGTCTCCCTCAGTGCCAGCTGCTGCTGCTGCTCCAGCTGCTGGTGGGGTGCCTGCTGGCGCTTTAGTGAAGAAGCCGGTGATGGGCGCCTGTACCCTGCTAGCAACCTGCACCTGCAGCACCTTGTCTAGCAGCCTGCTCACCGCAGCCACGTCCTCTGCACTGAAGCTGCCTGGGTGGTCAGCCAGGTAGCTCAGGAACATGTTGCCATGCTGCTGGGCTGCTGCTGAGCTGACGGGCACATACAGGGGGTCCTCATCACCATCCTCCTCCTCTGCAGCTTCAGCCTCCTGCTGCTTTGCCAGCGCCGGCACCACCTCCTGCAGGATCTCCAGGGTGCTCAGCTCACCCTCGGTCACGCCGCCCTCGTCTAGCTCCTCAACCTGCTCCAGCGTCACACCCGCTGCAGGCTGTGCTGCATCTGCTGCCACCTTGGCTGCTGCTGGTGCTGCCAGATCTGCCCATTGGGTCTTTTGTATAAGCAACGCCCACTGGAGACGAGGTTCAGGGCGTTGCTTGTTGCTTATCTGTCGTTGCTTATTCACACCCATTTTTGCCTTGTCCAAACCGTTTGCAAGCCATATAGTTGCTTAAATCAGGGGGTTTCTTATCTGGGTGTTGCTTATATCGCGACTACACTGTATCGTACGAGTGGAACAGCCGTTCGCTCTTGTGTTTGCTTGACTGGACCGTCTACTTGCTGCCACTCACGCTCGGCTAAACCTCGTCCGCTTGTTGAATTTTAAACTGAGTTTATTAACAAAATCACGAGTGTGTTTGTGAACATCTGCTAGTTGGCAGCAGCTGGGCGTGTTGTCCAGACATCCGTTCAGCCTACAGCAGCCATGCCTTTGCACAGGCACTAAAAGAAATTCCTTGGTTACTTACACGCAGTTTGTGCTGTGGAGGCGATGCTAGGCTAGCAGCTTCACAGGCAGGCCAACAGCAGCAACAAAAGCCATGGACAACCTGCTTGGGCAAATCAGCTCAAAGCTGGCAAGCAGCTCAAAAAGCATAAACCTGACCATCAACACGAAGCAGGTGAGTAACATCAACACTGCAAGGCCTGCTTGGCCAGCGCTCTGTGCTGACTGACACTAAGGCCGCGCTCTGCATGCAGGGCCCAAGTTTCAGCATACCGTCTGCACGTGGTAAAACCACGCCAAGTCCTAGGCAGGAGTTGCCTCCACCTCCTGCAGACGACAAAGACCATCAGGTAACCAACGCACTCAGTCACATCAGTGGCTTAGCAGCAGGCTTCGAACACCTGCTGCACACCCAGCCTGAGCTGTGCTGCAACCCTCATCAGCTGATGCGTTGCACTGCAGGTCTGCGACCATGAGGACTCTGAGACTTATGCCAAACGCACCATTACGGAGATTGAAACGTGCTTGGGCTTCACGTTTCATGGGGCAGCAGAAGAGGAGGCGCCAGAGACCATCACCAACGCAGAACTGGAGGTGGGCAAACATCAAAATGCTGCCTAGCAACAGCGCTGCTAGCTGCGGTTGCAGCAACAGCAGGTGGCAAAGTGCATACCTGACGTAACTCAGCTGCGGCTGTTATGGCTGCGTCTCTGGTGGGGGCAGCAGCAAGCAGCAGCAGCAGGCCAGCGCGCATCCCGCAGTGTGCGCTGCAGTACACAGTCTCCCCACACATATTGCTGCTACTGCCTGCTTGAACAAAAAAACAGCATACCCAAACAGTGCAGCCATCAAGCACTTGAGCTGACAACATGCACCAGAACGCGGACTGAGACAACTGCGCCTGAGGCCTGCCCCCTCTGGCTGTTTGTTGCACTGCAGACGCTGAACACCCAGGTTGAAGCAGCACTGCAGTCTGGGCTCAACTTCAAGGACCGCTTCCGCACAAACAGCAGAAAGCGGCTGCTGCTGCCCCCAGCTAACGCAGATGCAGATGAGCAGAGCCAGCAGTCACTAGACGATGAAGGTGGGTGGGCAGAGCTGTTGCAACAAGGCATCGCAGCGCACAGTATGCGGTGCACCATTCATTGCAGTGCACTGCAGTACGCATACCCCATGATTTGGTGCAGCAGCAGCTGCCGTACTAGCCGATAGATATGGTATGCTTTGTGGTGCTTGTGTTTATAACAACTGATGCTTGAAGCTCACTTGTTGCCGCCTGCTATTGTGCCAATACCCTCTGCAGACCAGCGCGGTCAAGATGCAGTAGAACAGGACAGCCAACAGCAGCACATGCAGCAGCCTGACAGGCAACAACAGCAGCAGCAGCAACAACAGCAGCGGCTGCAGCCTGTTGGCAAGCCAGGCAAGCCCAGCTTGCCACTTGCAGGTGGTTTGAAGCTGACAGTTGGCAGCAACCTGGAAACTGGCGAGTGGAAGACTGGAGGGGTGTGGAAGAAGGACAAGGCAGAGCATGAAGCGGTGCCGAGCAACCTGCAGATCATATCAGCTGATGATCTAGTAAAGGTACATGCCAGCTGGCTGCAGCAGAACAGGCACTATGTTGCAAGCAGTGACGGGATGCACAGCAATTGTTGCTGCAAGGACACCTTAACACTGGAAACAGCTGCCCTAGCTAGAGGTTGCTGGCGTGGCAACCGGATGTTAGCAGCAGTGCATGCAGTTGGCGTGCCACCTCCACACTGCTCCATGTTTGTCTGCGCTGCCTGCAACAGTGCGCGTGAGCGATGGCTCTGCAGTGTCCATCAGACATGCTGCCAGCAAGTTGCTGCTGACAGCTGATGCTATGCTGAGCTCAAGCACAGCAATCATCCACATGCCCGCTGCGCCTGCTCACTCACCTACGGTCCACTCCATGCAGGTCAAGGAGCTGGGCCGCGGCTGCTTTGGCAGCGTGTGGCTGGCCAAGTGGCGCGGCGTAGAAGTGGCCCTGAAGGAGCTGCTCAACTCTGGCGGTGGCGACACCAACCCTGTGGAGGTGTTCCAGGAGGCGGAGAAGCTGGCGAGCCTGCGGCACCCCTTCGTGATGGGCTTCTACGGCATTGTGACGGACAAGGGCAGCTGCGCGACGGTGGCAGAGTACATCTGCCACGGCTCCCTGCGTTCGGGGCTGCTGAAGATCAAGAAGAAGGTGCGCTGGCATGTGTTCCGGCTGTTCTCTTGTGAGACCTGTTGATGGCATCCATGTAGTTCTGCCCCCTACCTCAAGCTGCGGTTATTTGCTTGCTGGTGGAGAGGATGCTCAATAAACTGCACCACAACTTGCAGCGTGCTAATCCTGCTGCCCTCCGTGCTGCTTTTTGCTGCTGTTGTGACAATGCGCACCTTGCAGGGCATCAGTGACAAGCGGTTGCGCGCATATGTAGCGATGCAGGGTGCGTACGGCATGGAGTACCTGCACCTGCACTACATGGTGCACTTTGACCTCAAGTGCGACAACTTGCTGTGCGACCTGCGCGACCTGAACAAGCCAGTGGTCAAAATTGGCGACCTGGGGCTGAGCAAGACCAAGAAGGGCAGCTTCATCAGCGGCAACATGCGCGGCACGCTGCCATGGTGAGCAAGGCCGGCTGCTGTGTCAGATGCTCATGGCGTAACCACGGTCGGTGCTTGGCCGCAGACTGCGCAATAGGCACGACAGCCTGCTGACATCTCTGGTGCCTTGCATACTGTTCGGCTGATGATGTGATGGCTGTCGCGCCTGGCAGCATCGTCTTGCACTATTTAGCCCAAACTGCGGCTTTGAAAATAACAACAACTTGCTGTCTATCGCTGCTGCCACACTGCTGCTCTGGATTTGCAGGATGGCTCCTGAGCTGTTCCCCTCAGTGCCTGGCGCCATGTCTGGCATGACAAACAGGGAGGCAGAGGACAGGGTGACAGAGAAGGTGAGGCCGCATGGCTTAGAGGGTGTTACTACGGCTGCTAGCTGTGCTGTTGCTGCTATCATGTACCAGCAGATGTCGCCGCCATGTCATACCACTGCAATAGGGGCCGTCATCAGCACGATTACAATGGTGTCCATGAGGAGCATATGCACACCATTGATTGGCGCTTGAGCATCCACCTAACATGGCAGACTCTTATATGTGAGTGAACTATGTTTGCATTTGGGGCTGTTGCTGCTGTTTTGCCGCAGGTCGATGTGTTCTCCTTTGGCGTGGTGCTGTGGGAGATCTGGACACTGGGCGACCAGCCCTACCCCAACCTCAGCCTGCAGGAGATTTTTGCAGGCGTCATGACAGGCACGCTGCGGCCAGCAGTGCCGCCAGGCTGCGACCCTGCCTGGGTGTCACTGATGCAGGTGAGGGGCTGCATGTCGATAGTGCTTTTGAGTTGGGCTTCCGTATTGAGGTGACTGCCTGACGAGGCTGCAGGAAATTATGTGCAGTAGGGGAGCTTAGCACCCCTTATATGCCACTGGTAGCGTCCAGCAGCGGATAACATGTTACACCCTGGTACTGATGGCTGTGAGCAACGCACACATGTTCACGCACACGTGGTTGAGCTGTGTCCTGTCGCAGGATTGCTGGCACGCAGTGCCCCGCATGCGCCCCAGCTTCACAGACATCATTGTACGCCTAGAGGCCATGCTGCAGCGCTGGTCACAGCAGGCACCAGCAGCAGGTGCTGCAGGGCCTGGCTCAGGTGGCGCTGCTGCGTCGCATGCAGCACATGGAGCAGCACATGGGCCTGGGGGTGTGCCCAGGGGAGCAGCATAGCGTCTGCAGCCGATGTGCTGAGGTGGCTGGGGCTGTTGAGGTGCCTCTGTCACTGGGCGTGCTTGGGACTGGGATCGACAACGGCACACGCTGCTTACCACCTACTGGCTAGCTGCGTATCAGATGGTGGCTGCCACGAAAATGGGCAAAACAGCTTGCACGACTAATGTTTGAGGATGTGGCATCTGTGCTGGACATCACGATTGCCGGCTTGGCGTGCCGGGTGACTGCAGTATGCCAAGTGTGTTTACGACTCAAGGGTGATGTGTGGATGGATTTCAGTCACTGTGGCACTGGTGCCTACTGACATGCAGGGAGGTGTTGGTAGCAAGGCGCAAGGGAGCTGGTGCATGGCGTTGATATGTCAGCAGTTGCTGCGCGCAAATGCACTGCATGAGGACGGTTGCAGCTGCGCTGTGGTGTTTAGAGATCACAGCAGTGTTTGCATTGATAGCATTCACATCATCGGAGGCAAGCTAGCAATGTCTGCGCACGGCTGTGGGTATTACTGTACTGTCACCTGACGAGGAATTCCTCATTATCACCATGTTTGCCTGCTAGTATCATGCTCTGAGACAAGTCAGATTGAAGTGTGCACTTCCAGCATATCATGCAGTACGCCTGGCAGCTGCTTTTTGGTGGTCCACCCTGTTTTCGGTGACTTGAGATTCTGCTGTCACAGCACACAAGATGTGTTCACTCAGTGGCTGCTAGTGGCAGGACATGGGCACATATATTATCAGGTGTGCGCTGTGCGCTGCCCGCCTGTGAATGCATTGGCAGGCAAATGCAAGCCGTGCACGGTGCTCTGCAAAGATGTTAGAACTGTGGGACTCCCAATGGCATTGGTGACCTGATGATTGACTAGCGCGGGCTCCTTGTGGATGAGGATGGTGCTGTCAATGGGGGCCGTATCATCATCATCATCATCATCATCATCATCATCATCATCATCATCATCATCATCATCATCAAATTACCAGATCAAGCCATAGCATCAACGCCATCGGCCACGCGATGCCAATGGGGGCCGTATGTATTGTCTGCTCTGTTGGGTTCTTGTTTTCTCACATACAGTTACGATTGCATCAAGTATGTCAGGCTCAGTGCTGTGCCGACTTAAAATGTTATAGTGAGGACTGTTGTGTGTAGTTGTGTCACTTGTTGGGCAGCCAGGAGGCGTACCCTTTCTGCCCGCTAACGCTGTTGGGTGCCTGTGGACCGGATGCCAGCCTCGTGATGAGCTCAGCTCAGCTCAGCAGTGCTGATCACATGTGGTAAATCCAAGGCAATACTGGGCTCGAGGTGAAGTCAACACAACTTCAAGAGTAACCTACACTGTGTGAGACGATGTGCCGTCCATCTTCGTTACACCGACGAATCTATTGCATTGTACAAACACGCATCGTAACATCACCATGCATCCTAGTGTGTCTCCACCTGCAGAAGACTCTTCTGATGTGTTGCAGACTGATGGTCAGTCGCTTCATGAAATGATCAATGCCATGCTCAATCGTTACAATGCTGCTGTGCTACATCTGTTGACAAGGCACCGGTCTGTTGTGACTTGATCCGCTGCCATCACAATCACTGCATGCGTTGTCGCACACAACCGTCCATGCCATCATGTGTCGCTGCACTTATGCAACATGCATGATGATCATGTGCAGTCACTCATGACAGGCAGCAGGCACGCACAGATGGTGCTGAACGTGACGCTGCCTGTGCGCTGCTTGTCCAGCTCTTGCCACAGCAGCATCACCTCCTCATCTGACATGGCATCGTTAAGCTGCTGGCAGAAAACCCTAAACTGGTCAACGTCCAAGGTTCCCGTGCGGCGCTGATCTGCTGCTCTGAACGCCTCTACTGTGGTCTGCAGGCGGCCAACATGCTGCTGCAGCTCACACAGCAGCAGCGCAGCCACCACACCGCCAGCTTGCAGGCTTGCAGCATCTGCAATTCAGGACAGAGCAGCAGCAGCAACAAAAGCAGCCAGACGGCCAACCATCAGTGAGCACATTGGTTGCGGTGTTGTAACACAGCTGAACAGCTCAGCTGAGGACAAAGTAATACAGCAGCAGCACTACTACCTGTCTGTCACTGCTGGCGCATGATAACATGTGGGTTGCCTGTCGGTGCTGGCTGCTTGCATACCATGTCATGCATCCACAGGTCACTTTGCTGAATGCCAGACACACGTTACGCAAATGCAGACAAGCACATGCACAGCACTGCCATAACTTAGAATGTAACGCTGACTGTCCACACCTGCTCCACAATGCCTGCTGATGCCTGCCAGCAGCTGCTCCTGCTGCTCATCGCTTGGAGCAGCACCCTGCTGCAGGTTGCCCTGCAGCAGCAGCCGCGCGTTGCCCCAGGCCTCAAGCAGCCCCCGCAGCTGCTGCTGCTCCAGCACTGCTGAGCTGCAGGCATCCCATGTCTCCACATCCTGCTGCTCCTGCTGCTGCTGCTCCTGCATTGCTGCCATTGCTAGGTGCTGCAGCTGCCTGGCAAATGCGCAGTGCTGCTGGAAGTAGTCCTCATCAACCTCACCAGCAAGGATCTGCAGATCATCATGCGGCGGCAATGCACATGCGCAATGACGTCTTGGTATATCAACATGCACCCGCATGGACATCACCAGGCAATCCAAAAACAGAAGCAAGCAACAACACCTACATCCGGCTGCCAACATACTAGAGACACGATGTGTTCATGCCATTGCGCATGTCTGAAATGTTACAACATGCTGGTGATGGAACAACTTGTCACGCACTGCCCCAAATCTTACCCTGCAGAAGACAGCAACCTCTGGCTGCTGCTGTTTCTGTGCATCTAGGCCGCACAGCAGCGCATTGAGGGCGTGGCTGTATGCGCTGCTGTCGCCATGCACCTTTGTGCTCAGGTAGCGCTGCAGGTGCGCAGTGGGGGTTAAGCGAGGCAGCGCAGCCTCTGCACACCTGCAGAGGACGACACAGCGTACGCTCAGCACGTGAAGTAAACTGTCTCTGAAATCCATGTTGCAGACATGCAGGTCCTGCAGGCAGCTGCGGTGCAGCAATAAAATTTCAGGCAAAGTAGATGACGTATACGCATGTGGTGCAATCCAGGCAAGTTTCAAGGCCAGCATCATAAGCGGTTCTTACATAACACACACTGCTTACCTGCAGTCCTCTTCCTGCTTGCTGTGCATCACATCCATGATGATGGCCACCAGCTCATCTAGGCTGAAGCTCAGCCCAGCGTCATCCTCACACCCCTCAGCATCACCAGCAGCATCACCAGCTGCGGCAGGCGTAGCTGCTGCTGCTGCTGCCGCGGCTGCCGCTGATTCATCGCATGTTGCAGCAATGGTGTCCTGGTGCTGCTGTGCTGCAGGCGGTGCACTGGCATCTCCCATGGCCTGTGCTGCCCCGCTGGTGATGTCAGCGTCTGCTTCATTCACAACAGGCGCTGCAGCAACCTCCAAAGCCTCTGCAGTCTCGCTAGTCCCTTCAGCAGCAGCAGCAGCGTCATCCGTTGCCAGACTCTTCTTGGCAGTGCTGCTGCTCTTGCCACTCCTCTGCATGCTGCTGCGGCTGCCTGCTGGCATGCTTTCAGTGCCTGCAGCACCTGCCGTGTCCCGCTGCATCCTGTCCCTGTCCCTCGAGAGTCCCAAATCGTCCTGGGACACCTCTGCAGACAGCTGCTGCTGCTGCCTGTTGCTGGTCATGCTGCTGCTGCACTGCTCTGGGGCTTCCTGCACAGCACATTGACCTTCAGCTGTTTGGCTGGCAGATGTATGGGCATTCCCCTGACCGGTTTCTGCTGCTGTGACTGGTGCAGTGCTGGTGCTTTGCTTCTTGCATTCGCCCTCAGCCGCAGCAGCAGCGGCAGCAGCAGCAGTGCTGCTCTGGCTCTCAATCCTGCCGTGCTGCTCTGCAAGATCTGACAGGGCTCCAACTGTCAGCACAGCACTGGCTCTGAGCCTCTTGCTCACGGGCGCATTTGGCGACATGCAGTCTTCCCCAGCACCATCAGCAGCAGCTGCAGCACTGCTGTCATCAGCAGCTGCCTGCACACCCTTCTGCTGCTGCTGCTGCAGGGAGGCAGCCTTGGCGAGTCTGCCACTGCTGCTGCTGCGCAAGCTGCGTTTGTCCCCGCTTGCCCTCATGCTCGGCTGCACTGCAGAGCTCCTGGCGGCTACTGCAGCTGCACCTGATGCTGCAGCTGCTGCTGCTGCCTTGCGAGACTGCTTGGTTGGGCTATCAGACAGCTGCACTGGCTTCAATGCATCTGGGAGGTCACAAGGACTGACAGCAGCGTCTGTACTGGCCTCCGCACCTGCCGCAGCTGCTTCGACTGCTGCTGGGGTGCCAGTGCCAGCTTCTGCAGTTGCGGCAGCTGCTGCAGCATTCCACAGGCCAGTGTATGCCGCCTCAGAATGCTCGCGTGGCAGATCCGCTGCTGCCGCTGCACCTGTGGTGGCTGTAGTGTCTGCGCTGGATGTCGCAGTTGCCGCAGGCGCTGCAGCTGCTGCCTGACCTACTTTTGCTGCCTTTGGCGCAGTACTAGCTGCTGGTGCTGCTGCTACATCTGCAGCTGCAACATTTGCAGCCGCTGCTGTGCCTACCACTCCTGCATCCTTCACATACGTGGGGTTGTCCTGCCAGGAAGCTGTGCTCATCTCAGGAGGAGAGCTGATGTTAACGCTGCTGTCATACTTTGCTGCTGCTCCGGCAGTGCTGCTAGCGCCTTGCTGCCAGAAACCCGCGTTGCAAGACCCTAGCCGTACTAGATCAGAGCCGATGCTGCTGCTGGCCATGCTGTAGGTCCTCGCAGCTGCATTGTTGACAGCAGCAGCAACCACTGGCTCATCTGCCATCACGCCTTCTGGCACCGGCGCCATCTGTTGCTGTTGCTGCTGCTGTTGCTGCTGCTGCTGCTTCTGCACCAGCCGCTGGCTGTAGGCTTGCTGGCGCTGCTGCTCCCATGCTGCCCTGATGCTGCCTCTGCTCCTAGCTGAGTCAGCACTAGTACGTGCTGCGGCTGCGTCCCCATCTACATCTGCACCAACAGACCTCTCACAACCTGCTGCAGCTGTTGCCCTGCTGCTGGCTCTGCCAGCCTGGATGAGTGAGGCCCATGCATGGCCCTGCAGCCTAGCGCTTGTTGCAGCAGCGGCTGCAGCTGGTGCTGGTCCCCGTGCTGCAGCCTGCGCTGCTGCTGCTAGCTGCACGCCATGCCCCGCACCCATCTGCCTGCCAAGCCCAGGCCTGCTCATAACATTCTGCTTGTGCAGTGCAGCTGTCAGTGGGCCGGCAGGGACGTAGCCTGCTGCTGCTGCTGCTGCCAGTGCAGGCGATGAACCGCTGAAAGTGCGGCTGCGGCCAAGAGCAGCAGCAGCAAGGCCCCTGCTATGGCTGTGACTGCGGCTGCTGTTGCTGCTGTGGCTGCGGCCACCAGTGAAGCTGCTAATGGGCCTGTCGCCCAGGTGGGTAGCTGCGCCGTCAAAGCCTGCTGCTGCGCTGAGCAGTGAGGCAGAGCTGGAGCGTGGCAGCTGCTGCTGCTGGTGTGCGCTCCTGCGCTTGCTGCCTAGCTGCTGCTGCCGGCTAGCAAAGGCAACGATGGCAAAGCCGGTTGCTGCTTCTGGCAGGTATATGGTCTCGTCTATTACATCCGCTGCCGCTGGTGCCACCTGTCCAAGCTCATGAGGCGACTGCCCACGTGCAGCAACTGAGGAATGTGCTGGCCTACTCATGCTGCTGCCCCACCGACCGCCGCTGCTGCTGCTGCATGCCTCACCTGGAGACAGTACATCACATGCTGCTGCAGGCTCTGCCCTGCCGCCACTGCCAGCACTGCCAGGAGCTGCTGCAGCAGCAGCGCTGCCACCTCTCCAGTCAGCCATAGAAGGCTCGTCATCAAGCTCCGCTGGGTTAGGGTTGAAGCGTACAGCAGCACGCACTGCCTGCAGGGCCTCTGGGTGCTGCCTGAGCGCCTCAACCCATGGTGCCTTGCTACTCTCCCTGCCCCTGCCAGCAGCTGCTGCAGGCACATGTACGCCACTGGCAGCTGCTGCTGGCCTTGTGCTAGCTGCTGTTGCAGCAGCAGGGTCCACGGCAGTCCTTGCAGGAGGTGTTGCTGCATCACTGTTGGTGCTGCCCTGTGCAGGCGAGCAGGAGTCTGTTGTTGACTGGCACACACTGTCGCCTGGCGACAGCACACCCAACTGGCTGTCTGCTGGTGCTGCTCCTGTAATGACAACTGGGCTCCTGGCTACTGCCTGGCGGCCGCTAGTTGGCCTGCTGCCCCTGTTTTTGCTGTTCTCGCCGGCGCCCTGTGCGGTCTGCTTGAACCAGGCCAGGCTGTTGTCGTAGGCACTCGGTGGGTGAGACCTGTTAAGTGATGCACCAACCAACGCTAGCGGTATGTTTGACCGCATGGCAGGGCTGCTGGGGTCTGCTGACCTGGCTGTTATCATGTTCCTGCAAGCCCTGCCCCTGCCCTGGCCCTTGCCCTGCTTGCAGGACAGGCCCCTTGCTTCAGGGGGTACTGCAGGTGGCATGCCAGCTTTGTTAGGCCTTGCACATGCCTGGTCTGCTGCTGTCCCTCCTGCTGCTGCCAGCTGCTGGCTGGGGTGCGTGTACTGCCTGCTGCCAGCTGCAGCTGTAGCAGCAAGTGCGGCTCTCGCGCCCTGCTGGAGGCCACCTAAGCTGCTGTCCGGGCACTGCTGGTCTGGCTGCGCATGGCCGCTGGTGTCTGCAGCTGCAGCTGCTGCTGTGCCTGCTGCCAGCTTGCCTGCTGCTTGGCACTCTGCAAATTGCTCACTCATCCTCTCTATGGAGTGGATCAGGCTGTTAACAATGTCAGCGGAGCGCCTTGCAGGACGGCCTGCTGAAATGGGCTGGCTTGAGTCTGAAGCTGCGGATCCTGAGTTCCTGCTGCTGCTCCTGCTGTTGTCGTTGCCGCTGCTCTGGCTGCTGCTTGCGCTGCCTGCAAGCGCTGCTACCTCCTTGCCCAGGGGGCATGCAGCATGCAGCAGCACACCAACATCGCCCAGCATGGCCTGCACAGTGAGCTTCAATGTTTTCAAGTTGGACTTGAGTGCCTGCAGCAGCAGGGGCACAGCTGTGTAAGCTTAAGAGCAATCTGTCATTTGCAATGCTGCTGCAACTGCAGGTGCAGGACTGTTGGTAGTGCTATATTGTGGGCGTCACTAGTTGATGTATATCACGAAAGCTGCAACATCAAGGGCATGCGTGCTGGCTACTTCCTTGTTTGTGGCTGGCATGTGCGTTCCCAGGAAGTAAGCTGTCCTGCAAGCAGGGTACGGAACTTGTACTCACCCTGTGCTCCTGCTGCAGGTGGATGTAGTCCAGCTTCATTGACTTGATCTCCTGCTGCTCATGCTCATGCAGGTCTTGCCAACCCTCCACCAGCAGCATGGAGTGGCGCCACAGCTTCTGCAGGTGTAGAGATTGCAGGTGGTGTTACGCTCCTCTATGCCGGAGTGCGGGTGCTGCTGCTGGTGGTAGCACTGACACAGGCAGCATGTGGATGTTGATACGTGCAGTGCTGCGATTACTCATGATGCATATTGTGCAACACTGGGCTAGCTCTACTCACTTGCAGGAAGTTTGTTTGATGGCTTGGCAGGTGCATGTTGAGCGACTGTGCAAAAGCATCGAAGCACATCTCCAACGCCTCGTGCTTGAGCAGCAGCTCTTTTGCCCTACAGCAGAAAAAACATGGCGGTAGGATGGAGGTGGAGACATGTTATTGGCCCTTCTTTGGCGGTTGGTGACTGGCAAGTCGCTAGACAGCAGGGGCGTGCAGTTGCTGTACTGCGGTAGTTTTGTACTGCACAGTGCCCGCACCGCCTAGTGTGAGCTGTAGAGCAGAGTTGCAGCTTGTCTTCATCCTGTGCGTCCCTGGAATCAGCCTGCAGCACAGGGAATGTTGGTTCAGAGCCTAAACATCTGCAGTCACACAGGAGCTGTGCACAGCTATGCTGCTGTACTTGCCTTCGCCTGCAGCTCTTCGCTGATGTACTTCGCGTGCTGGTGCGCACGATGTCCATTGAGGGCTAGAACATGCTCGAGCTCTGATACCAGCAGGGCGAGATCTGCTGGCAAGGCGAACGTGGACATGGTGCAAATTACATCCGTGTCATGCGTGGCTGCCCGCAACGTGCTGCAGCGTTCAAAACTGTGCGATCGAAGTGTCGCTTGCTGAAATCACCGTCGCACTTGAACTGCTGTTCAGCACCCCCTCCCAGCTGAGCTGACAGAGGGTTTGAAGAGTCGTTAAATGACCACCTTGCATGTGTAACCAGCTTAAATACACTAGGACTACACGTATGATCTTACGTTGCACGTGGAAACATAGCAAGGCACTTAGCAGCACGCCTTTCCGCCCTCGCTGCAGAGTCCGTTCCTACCTCGGCCTGCAGGGCTTCTGGGCCCGCCGGCGAACAACGATTGTCAATAGTTTGACTGAAAGCAACGGACTGGCAGGGGCTCGGTGCTGGAAGCAATTCACTGGGTTCGAGCTTCCAGCAGTAGCAGTTTCAGCAGCTGCTAGAACTTCAGGATACGAACCTTCTTGGGCCAGTGCTGCGGGCCGAGGAAGCAGCAGGAGCGGCAGGTGTATTTCACTGTGCCGTCAGCAGCCTGCATGGCACCTTCAACACGGCAGCGGGAGCAAGCAGAGAGCTTGAAGGCTGAAGGTGCGCCACTCACAGTAGTTGACATTGCTCAGGCGTGCCAGTGTAGTTGTAGCGTGCATGCTGGCATAGTAATCGTGCCCACTCCTGGCTTCGCTGCATCTGCTTCATTTGGCCGTGCCTTTGTGCCTCCGCAGGCAACAGCCTGTTCAGCAAAGGCAAGTATGGAGCAGCTGCTGACCTGTACACAGAGGGCATCACATTGGACCCTTCCTATGCCGTGCTGTATGTCAACAGAGGTACGCTGCAGTCTTTGCTCTGTCTGCAAGTTTAATCCAATCATCACGTGGAATTAATTGTGGGCAGCAGGCGATGAATGGCAAGCCAGCTCTGTCTTCCAGCTTGTGTTGATGCGCCTGTGCATTTGCTGAGGCTCGTCTGTTGCACCGTGCAGCACTCTGCTACAAGAAGAGCAGCCGCTGGGAGCAGGTAGCCAAGGATGCACAGACAGCTCTGGGACTGAGCAGAGATCTCATGAAGGTGAACCCCACAACGCAAGAGCTTGCTAAAGCAGTAACGCAATGGTTAGCAGTTCAACAACTATGCTCTGTTGGACTTCTGTGTAGCCTCTGCACTGGGCTGTGACTAGGTGCTTGCAGCAGCTTGCCGGCAACATGACGGCAGCATGCCATGCCAGTGCCGCAACTCTGGCCGCGCTGACGATGGTGAACGTCAGGGGCGGTGCTAACCAAGCAGCGCATACGCCAGCCTTTCTGCACGCCTCCTGCAGCGTGTTACTTCACATCAGCTCTGCGTCCCCCTGCACTCCTGCGCCACGCTTGTCCTGCAGGCACACTACCTGCTTGGTGTCGCGCAGCGCGAGCTAGGCTGCCAGCTGTCAGAAGCAATCAGCCATCTTGGCAAGGCTCTGGAGCAGGCCAGGGAGCAAGGCGACAGCATAAAGGACGAGATATGGCGGGAGCTTGCCCGCGCAAAGTACCTACAGTGGCAGCAGGACAGTGCAGCGCGAAATGCAGCAGCGGCAGCACTCAAGCAGCAGTTGCAGTCGATGCTGCAGGCGCAGCGTCTGCAGGGTGAGGTCGCAGGAGCAGCAGCAGCGTGTGGGCACGGTGGGCTCACTAAGAGCAGCCTAGAAGAGCAGCAGCAGCAACAGCAGGCAGCGATGCAGCAGTGGGAGGAGCTGCTGCAGCGGGCAGCGCACTTGGACAGCAGAACAGAGGTGCCGGCTGCGTTCACATGCCCTCTGACAATGGAGGTGAGCAACGCCAACACACGTGTTCAGTATTCAAAACTTTTTGCTTAATGGAGCTGCTGCACCTGCAGATTGTGCTTTGTGGCCGCCTGCGCAGCGGCACTGTGCAGAGCTGCAGCGACCGCATGTCAAGGAGCATGTGTAATGCTGCACTCGTGGTGCGACACATGCAATTGCGGTGTGTCCCTGCTTGCCAGCAGCGCTGAGCTGTTGTCTCTGTGTCCCACACCACCTTCCTCAGCTGGCTGCTGCATCTGGTGCTTGTGCTGGCTGGCCAGGAGAGCTGAAATCACAGTGGCTCGCCAAAGTTTGCACTTTTATCTTTGCTGTTTTCATTACTGCAGGTGTTCCGTGACCCTGTGATCACGCCGTCTGGCTGCAGCTATGAGCGCAGCGCGCTGCTGGAGCACTTGTCCAAGGTTGGCAAGTTTGACCCCATCAGCAGGCAGCCTATGGACGAAAGTGACATCATCCTGAACGTGGGGCTGCGTAACGCCACACAGCAGTACCTGGACGAACACCCCTGGGCTTGGGGCGAGGTTCTGTAGGCGCTACAGCAACACATGTGGCCCCAGGTGTGACCGGCAGCCCGTAACAGTAACAGTAGCAGTAGCAGTAGCAGCAGTCTGCTCCTCAGCTACTGCGTACATGGGTTTAAGTTTGCTACGTACTGTGAGTTACACTAATTTCATTTTAGCATGGTGCGGGTGTGAGGTATATAGTTTGCAGCTGTGTACATGTCCTGCTTTGAGCTGCCTGTACATGTTTGGCAACCTTGGGGACAAGGAGGCGGAGCACCGCCATGTCTCTTGTTAGCATTGCTGGGTCGGTTGCGAGAGCATATGCTGTTGTGCTTGATGGTGGCGTGGGACCGTTCCTGCCTGAAGACAGCGCATTATTTGGTCTCCATTTTTACCAAGCTACTGACTGAGTGGCTCATGCAGCAGTGCACGTGCATTTAGGTGTGGGTGTTGATATGAGCAGCATAGTGTTGTCCTTGACAGAGCTATCCCTGCACAGATGCAGCGTTGCATGTCGAGGGTGGTGACGGTGCCGTTCGTGCCTGGTTTAGCCTGGTTGTGGTTGAACACAGCAAGCAGCTGGCTTGGGTGTTGGCGTGTGTGATATGTGCAGCCTGCAGGATTGCTCACGTTGAGGATTGCACGTGTGTGTGCCAGGCAATCAGGCAGCATGTTAGTTCAAATATAGCAATTGAATGGAGACCTTTCCGGTCAGCAATAGCATTCGCTTTTTCACTTGCGCGGTCGCTGCAATGCGGCGCAGTCACTGCCGCGCCGGGCGCGTGTGACCTGCCACTGCCACTAGGCTAGTTTGGCCGCCAAGCAGCGGCTGCTTTTTCCTGTGTTTCCACAATCACGCTGCCCTGTGCATAATGATAGATGGATGGATGCTGCAGGGCGTGCTCTGCAGTCGATTGCGATGGTGGGGACCTGTCCTGCTAGGTTACAGTCCAGCTGGACTGTAACATCGCAGCTGTAACCTAGCATGTGTGTATGCTCATCGGCAGGTTTACGTGCGCTGGACCCCACTATGTTGTGCGCCCCGTGCAGTTTGAGACCTTTTACGGTACGGGTCATGCCAAATCTTAACAATCTGGTTCACGTGTCGCAGCTGCTGCAGGCCAGCCTTTGACAGTCCCGACGAGGTGTAAGCCTGCCAGGCCTGTGCATCTCAGTCCGGCCATATGTTAATCTCCAGCAACCATCGCACGATGTTCTGTTTACGAAAGCATCGCACCGGATCTGTGAAGCAGCGCATTCGCAACCCTAGGCACCTCGGCTCTGGAGCGCCACAGCACATTGGCAACTAGCTAACACCGGAAGGAAATAGCTGTGGAACTTCAACAGAAACTACGGGTGGTTTCGTCCGCAGCGCTGTGACAGCGGGGCATTTGCATGTGCTGTGTGTGCCTCTTGCTTTCGGTCGTCTCACATCGCTGCTTGGGACAGCTCTGCGGCCCGAAGATACTGTAAAACTGACAAAGACGCGTAGATTCGCCAGAACCACTAGTCCTGCAGCGGTAACCTGGTGTATCCTTGCACGCGACGTGGCGTGGTTGCGACAGCGCCAAATAGGCAGCATGCAGGACGAACATAGCAGCTTTGTAGGTCACAGGAGGGCCAGATCACCCGGCGTTGACTATCATGAGGCCCCACAGGCTGTACGGCTTCGTGTGGAGCCTGGCATACATGCCAGCAGCAGCAGCAGCAACCATGGCCTGACATGCCTGACGTAGACGTAGCTGTCATGGACCGTGCAACGGCAGCTTTAAAGAGTCGGCGGTGCCTGCCATCCAGTTTGCATGGCGTTGCCATGAGCCTGAGTGGCCCTCCGCTGCTCTGCGTGGGGTGCAGCAAGTACACCTGCAAGGTCAACTGCCTGCACAGGTGCGTCACCGCCCGCAAAGACTCCATGTCCAGCACCCTTTGGCATGATGCTATACAACAGAATGTGAGGCCCTGGTATTTACCGTCCACAACCTGCTGCTTGCTGCCAGAGTTCCAGACTGACCAGCAGCGACAACAGCTGGCACAGTTGCAGTTTCCCACAATTGTGGATGCAAACATACAGCACTATGCAAATATGTTGTTGACCGGATCCATCACTGTGTCTTGCTGTGGTTGTTGCATGATATGCAGGCGCTGCAACATGCCCGCACAAGGTCTTTACGAGTACCTGCTGCTACACCAGCCCTGGCAGCAGCCACAGGCACCCCGCAGGCCATTTGGCATCGCAAGCCTTGCCCAAATGAGGCGTATGCAGCGGGAGCAGCAGGAGCACCAGCAGCTTGTGAGCGGCATTACGGCGCTGCGTGCAGCAGCAGCGGCTGACGTGCGTGGGTCAGCAGGCCATGCTGGCTGACCTGGCAGCAGCACGGCAGCTCTACCAGCTGGACCAGGTGGGGCAGGGCGTTGTTCAAGTTGACAAACTCATTATTGGAAGCTGGACTTCACTGTCATTGGGTTGGCACCCGTGTCACTACTAGTAGCAACAATGCACTGCAGTCTTCAGTGCCGGGTTCTATGTGTAGGTGCGTTGCTACCCAACCCATTGGCGGCGTGCAACAGCCTGCAAAGAGGTGTGCGAAGATGCACAAGCTAAGCAGCACACATGACAGGCAATGACTTAGGCGATGATCTTATCCATACAGTCCTGCTCAAGATGTGGACCTCTCATGATTCAATACTGCTGCTGCTGCTGCTGCTGCTTCCAACCCGGCTGCAGGCAAGCTTACCTGACTCCCTAGCAGCAATAGCCAGCAGCAGCGCCCAGTTCAAACTGCTCATGCAGGGAGCAGCAGCGCACCTCAAGCAGCAGTGGCAGACTGAACTCGCGCAGAAGCTAGCTCAGCAGCTGCGGCCGTCTGAGCTTCAATCGCTGCTGGCTGGTGGTAGCCCCAGTGATGACTTAGTGGATTGGGCGCTGCACCGGCTGCTGCAGCTGGAGCTGCTTGAAATGGTTGGGTAGTTTAGTGGTAGAACACCGGCATTGTATGCTGGAGACCCGGGTTCGAATCCCAGTCCAACCGCCCGTGGCTGGGCATAAAAAGCAACTGGAATTGACGGACTTGTGCGGGTGGTTTCGATCGCCCAACCAACGAAGGAAAGACTGGGTACAATTACTACCAAAAACCCTCATGAGCGGAGTATCGGCTCGCTGGGCTAGTGCCTGAGGCAGGTTTCAGTCCTGAAGGTGTATTGTATTGTATTGAAATGCAGCCCGCTGACACACACCTGGTGCTGCAGCTGCTGCAGCACGCTGATCGCAGGTTGGTCGGGATCCTAAGCAACCAGCAACAGCAGCAGCAGCAGACGCTTCTGCAGCTGCTGCAAGAACTGCGCTGTATGCTGGATGGTTTCACCGCGCTGCAGGGGGGGATGGCTGCCCAGCCAGCAGCAGTGCGCAGCAAGGCACGGTTTGCGCAGCATGAGCAGCAGCAGCCGCAGGCAGGGTGGGACAGCTTCACTCTCAACTGGGACATCTGCTCTGGTGAGCATCGGTGTGCTGCGTCTCAAGCCGTTGATGTACATCTGCCACTTTGCGACTGGAAGGCACACCTGGGTGGCATTCGGACGATCTGATCAGAGCTTGTACATCTGGCCTGCCAGACAACGTTTCTTGTATACATATCCTACATAGATGGTGGTTGCTGCCTAAAGCTGCTGCAGTGGGTGCTGTATACTGGCACTATCATGCACCCTATCATGCCCAGGTGCCGCAATCTGTAACCATCCCTCTAACAAGCACCTGCTTCAGGACGCAACTCCATGTATACCATGTATAGCTTCTGACGTGGCATTTGATGCTGCTCTGCAGGTGGCATTGCACACCCAGTGCCAGCTGAAGACGTGCACACCATCTTCACACGCTTCACACCTGATGCACAGCAAACGCAGCCGCAGCAACAGCAGCAGCAGCAGCAGGAAGTTCGGCAGATCCACCGTGCGGTACTGGAGGATTCAGAGACAATCACACGGCAGCAGGATGCAGCAGACAACCGCAGGCTGCATGCTATGTTTGACAAAGCGCTGGCAGCAGTGCAGCACGAGCTTGCTCCAGCCACGGTGAGACTGTTGACTACTGCATACTACTGCATCATGCATGAGTCATGTGTATTGGAACAAATTTGTGGTGTCTTCTGCATGCTTGCCTGGTTGTGACAGACACCCGCTTCTGCGTCCTATCACGTATGGAGAGGATGCCACCAGCTTGATGTGATGGGATAGCATGCCCCTATGTGCATGCTGTTCCATCAACCCTTAGAGATTGGAGACCCAGAAAAGTCTCTCTCTCAAGAGGCTGTGCACTAGTTTGGCTGCCTCGCCGCAAAGCTTTCTAAAGAGCATCGGACTACGGTTTTGGCTATTTTTGAACACATTCAGTAGGGATCCAGCAAGTTGTTTGGGTGTTGCTGAAAAGTGCACAGATTATGTCCAAGGACAATCCAAGAGCATCTTGATCCTTGGCTGCGCTCGACTATTTCCTCGCCTGTCCGCCCCTCTCGACTGCTTCCACCATCAGTGCACGTTCGCAGTAGACGACACACACGGTAAAACAACCAGTCTCCGGTGCTGCAGCGAAACAACCCACCATTCTGGCCTTCCGCCTCCTACCATATTGCTCTGGCAACGAGGCAAGTTCATTCGGATGCGGATAAACATTCGGAGTTGCAATAGTTGTGGGAGTGCGGGCGTCGGCTGGCTGCTTCAGCCATTCGGACAGTTTTGTTTGTCGTTTGCCCCAGCAGCCATGCAATGCACTAGCCTCTACAGCAGGGCCCAGCATTTTGTCCACCTCATGCCCTTCTACGCCCTGTTTGTATACAGTGGTCCCCCAAGGTCCCATGACGACCTTGGTCCCACTGCCAGGTGGTTTGTTGTGGTACACGTTGTTAACGTATTGATTACCACTTCCCCGGGCTATGGGGACACAGTCCCTCGTTTAGCCAGTGGCTGCCGGGCGCTGGGGTGGTTGCCCACCAATATTGCTGCACCGCCATTGCCTTAAGTGATGATGCTTGTCCACATTCGCATGGCACAGGGTGTCATGGTGCAATGCTTGCCTGCCCTAGCTGATAGCGTGAGACTGTTGCAGCAGCAGCAGCAGCAGCAGCAGACTCCAGGCACTGCCATTCCTGGCACCCACACATGCGCAATGTTCCACACGCTCATGGAATGCAAGATTCACTCAACTGTGCAACATGCCAGCTTGTCATCAAGGCATCAGACGTGTCTGCAGTGCCTGAGCTAGCAACTCTGTGACAGCTATGCTTTGCAAGCGGCGCAGCTTCGCTGCAGCAGCGACCCATCAACCAGTGTTCTCACCACACCACCTGTTGCTGCTGTACTGCTGCAACCCAGCCTGCACAACAGCTGCTCCACCACCAACCGGTGTAATTTGCTACTGCTGGCTATCATTGCAGTGCAATGGAAAACAGAGAGGGAACTGTAGGGGAGCCTATTGACCCCAACACAAGCTGCACAGCATGCGGCAGTCAGGACAGCCCTGAAACCATGCTGATATGTGAGGGATGCTTCCAAGGACTTCACATGGCATGCTTGGGGATTGCCTGCATCCCTGACGATGACTGGGAGTGCAGCAGCTGCACGGCACTCAACCAGCTTGGTGCAGGCAGCAACATTGTCCTCGAATGCCCTCAAGCGCTGTACCAGGATGGCCCAGACCCTCACTTGACCCAGGGCCTCTTCAACGCCACCATCCGCAGCATCGAGGCCGCCGAGCGCGATAGCTCCGGCCTTCAGCGGCGCACACAGCTGGATGTCAGCAATGCCCCCCTGCCTGACTCGCTGAAGTTCTACAGCAAGCGCACGCACAAACCACTGCAAAGGGTGCCAGTGGAGTCGCAGCAGCTGTGTAACCTGCTGTGCGAACAGCCCGGCTTCCAAGCCTGCAGCGTGGTGCTGTGTAGCAGCCGCTATGCCATGTTCGGTAGCTGCGCTGCTGCTGCAGACCTGGCCAGCGAGGCGTGGCTGGCTGGCGTTGGGGCTGATGACAAGGCCAGGGAGCTGCTAAATACTGGTCTAGCACGCGAGCTCCAGCTGCAGGTGCGACAGAGCAGCGGCAGAAGTAGAGAGGAATGGCAATTGCCGGTCATGGTATTTTGCAACTGAGTTCAGCAAACTCTGGCAGCGTGCAAATGCCAGGTCTTTGACAGAAAGCAGTAGTGTCTGCACCATTGTCAAACAGCACACGTACTGGAGCACCTGCATCCGTGCCAGTGACTTGCATCCTGTGTGTTTGTGTCTTGGGATGTATATGCAGAGCAGCTTTACTGACTGTGCTGGCACACCACCAGGTCACGTGGTGCTTTCTTACCTGTTGCTGTACTCATGGTGTGCTGCTGCTCTGTCCAGGGTGATGCCATGCGCGGGGCTACCAACAAGATCAGGCGCAAGGCTGCCCACAAGCGCAAGGTAGATGACGTAGGTGACAAGGCAACATTGGCTGCAGGGGGCAGTAGCGGCAGCTGTAGAACTGGCTCGTGTGTGATTGTCATGTCACTTGCAGCGTTTGCTGCTAGCAGTGTGCGAATGCCAGCTCCTTTACAGACACCTGCAACTGTGCCAGTGACCTGCATCATATGGGATGTATAAACATCCCATATGAACCAAACATTGGAGATGGCTGATTTCTGAATGTGATAAGGTGCAGCTGCAATTGTGGCATCAATGCAACATGTGGCCTGACCTGTCTGCCTCAGAGAGGTGCCTGCCATTCATTTGGCTGTTTAGTCACAAAACGCTGCTGCTGCAGTTTGCAGGAAATTGAGGGCTTGCACCATGGCCACTGTGTAGGTGCTGAAATGATGCAATGTGGTTCCAGTCTACTTTCACCCCTTTGCTGAAAGAATCTGCCTCCATTCTTCCAGTATGTTGGCACCTAGTGCGTGGGGTTTGTCAGCCAGTGCTCAGTTCATGCCTGCCTGCAGTGTGGCAGCAGCAGCAGGCCTGATTAGGCCAACAAAGCAGCCAGTTCAGTATGTCAACTTCACTGCAGCTGTACATGGCTTGGATGTAAGCTCTGTGCTGCTAAAATCGCTGAAAATCGACGAGAAAGTCTTATAATTGCAAGTCACGTGCTCAGGTATACAGCATTTTGATTTTACAGGCAATGCCCTCAGGGTGACTCCAATGCTGGTTTCAGCCTGGCTGCCTGCAGCACTTGTCACCAGTGGACAATGTGAGGCCAGTACATCGTGAAGCGGTGACTACAGCTCGCACCAGCTACGTCAACGTGCTTGTTATGATGTATTCTTTATGTTAAACCTCGCTATTTGGCGCAAATGCGTGACAAAGGTTAGTTTATTTGTGACACTGTCTGTTCAGCTGCTGCTGCTGTTGTTCTTCTGGGTCGCTCGACACAGCAGCAAGCTAGCTCAGAAGTTGCACATTGACAAAATGGCTAATAGACGCACTGCTGCTGAACTTGAAATCAAACGCCAGACTACTCTCGCTGCCCTCAAAGCCAAGAAGTGGAACGTGGCAGCAGCAGCACGAGCTCTCGGTTATCCCACTCGATACGTGCAGGCACAGCTAAACAAGTACAACGAGCGAGGATCCGTGTCTGCTTTACCACGTTCAGGCCGCCCTAAGGCGCTCAATGCAGTCCAGGTGGAAGCAGTAGCAACAGCAGTGCTGGAGCATCAGTCAGCAGCAAAAGCAGCAGCAGCACTCAAGCAGCAAGGCACAGTAGCTAGCAGCATCTGCACTAAAACCGTGCTCAGGGCAGACAAGAATGCGTTGGACTTGGCGCCAGTGCAGCAGCAGCCCATCTTGACCAGCGCAACTAAGAAGAGACGCGTTGCGTTCTGCCAGCAGCAGCATGACTGTGACCGCATCATTGCCATCGACAGCATCATCCTCACTCTGAGCTCCACCCCGCGCCGGTGCAAGAAGTGGGTCAAGAAGGGCACCAAGCCAGTTGCCTGCAAGCCTATTAAGGGCAAGCAGTTGCATGTGTATGGTGGTGTAACCAAGTATGGCGTCACCCGTCTCATCCGCGTCACTGGCAGCACTGGGCACCCCAAGAAATACTTCAGTTACAACAAGAAGCTGAAGGCGGTTGTGCAGCACACAGGTGTGGGTGCAGAGGAGTTCCAGGATGTGCTGTGGGAGGAGTTGCAGCCTGATGCTGAGGTGATTTTCAGTGCAGCGGGTGTGCATGAGTGGGTGTACTTGCTTGATGGTGCTAGTCCGCACAGGGCTAAGAGCACTGCAGCATTCATGAGCCTCAAAGACATATGCATCATTGCAGACTGGCCGCCATACTCGCCAGACCTGAACCCCATTGAGAATGCATGGGCTTGGCTCAAGCAGCAGTTGTATGCACAGCAGTATGCTAGCCTGGAGGCAATGTGGGAAGCAGCGCAGGCCATTTGGGCCTCCATGCCGCTGTCCATGTGCCAAAACCTGATGAACAGCATTGCCACCAGGAAGGCAGTTTGCATCGCACGCGGGGGTGGTAACACTGACTACTAGTAGGGCTGTGCTGAGCAGCATGCATGTCCGAGGTTGAGCTGTGCATGGTGGCGGCAGCGCAGCTCTTGTGTTTTAGGGTTTTGGGGGAAAGGTTGAGACAAAAGTAAACGCAATACCGTTTTTGCCGTCAAAGTCTCAGTGTTACTTCAAAGAGCTCGGTGTTTTGTATCGATAATACATATGTTAGGGCAATTTGTGCTAGCCGTTCCAATGGCATAGTGGTAGCGTGTTGGCGTGTGATCCCTGTGAACGCACGTTCAATTCCTGCTGCTCTCATACAGTAAAACTCACGCGCGCGCCTTAGCCTTAGCCTTAGCCGTCAGCCGCAGCCGCAGCAGTAAATCAAGAGCCCTTTCCTTTTGCTGCAGTGCCATGCCTGCAGTTTTGACTGCATGTCCCTGGTGTGTGTGGGGGGCTGATGCTTGTGTTCTGCTGTGGTTTTGCTGTGCTGGTGCCTGTGCTGTTTGCTGTGCTGTTGCTTTTGGGCTGGCATCTGCTGCTTGAGGGTGTTGTAGGCACAGCAGTGCATGCAGGGCAGAATTACATCATTCATAGGTTCCAGGATGGGGCTGCTCAGGATAGTTGGCAAGCTGCCTGCTCTTGCAGTTGCTGTGTGTCTTTTGCATGCAAAAAGATGCATTTTCAGGCCATCTTCATGCTGCTGGTTATGGCAGTTTCTATGATGTGCTGGCCATGATGGAGGGAACAGTTTCAGCTGTGCAGTCAGGATCTCGAAGTAGACATGCATGGCATTGCTGCCCTGGCTGGGATTCAGATTTAGTGATTGTTTGATGTGTTTGCTGTTCCAGTCTTGCTGTGAAACAGCCAAATTTACCATTACTTTTGTCTCAACCTTGGGAAACAACATTGTCAAACAACATCCGTGCCATGCCCCCTTGTGACCTGCCTGCAGGGCACCGACGCCGAGCGCACACCCAAGCGGCAACGCAACAGCAGCAGCACTGCAGCAGCAGCACTCCCTGCACAGCCTGGCAGCAGCGCTGCAGCAGCAGCAATCCCTGTGCAGCCTGGCAGCAGTGCTGCAGCAGCAGCATACCCACCGCAGGAGATGCGGATCATGATCGGACAGGTGAGCACGAGAGCGAGAGAGACCTAGGTATGCATGTCAGGTAGACAGTCAGATGGAAGGCCAGCCATGATCATCATTGCCAGCAGTGGTGTCAGGATGCTTTTTGTGCATGTGCTGTGATGACAGATAGGATGGCAGCTGCAGAGAATGCATTCTCTCTGGCTGTGGTCTCACACACACACACATCTATGCTGTCCACTTTTGCATGGTGCTGGGTGTAAGCCACTGGTATGTGCTGCTGCTGCTGCTACTCAGGATCATCAAGACCTGCGCCGCACCATCACCAACATCATCCACGGGAAGGCGTTGCAGTGGGAGCTTAGTCCGGATACCTTCCGCAACGTAGCACAGAAGCTGTACCCGGACGCAGGCAGGCTTCTCGCAAAGCTGAAGGACAAGGACAGGCAGAAGAACCTGCTAAGCGATGCAGAACAGCTGCTGCATTCTGCAGGCGTGAGCAGCGATGGTGAGGTTGGCCGATTTGTCAAAGGACGCGGCAACCTCAAGCATCTGATAGCCTTTTGCAAGGCTGGCCTGCATCAGCTGCCCCTCATGACGGTCATGACCATGACGGAGGGTGATCTTTGCCGCAGGTCAGTGTATCAGCAGCTTGCTGTACGTGTGGGTGACTTCAAAGCAGCAGCTCGAATGTTTACGTGTGGATGGCACATGTTCTGTGACAGCAACCTGACCAGCAAGTGCACCACGACACCGTCGTCATCACAATTCAAGCAGCAGCTACATGCTCAACTGCACAACATGCTGTCTGCAATTTCCGATGGCATGACGCCGACCAAGCGCTGTCGTGCACTGTATCGCGCCGTCGTGCAGTATTGCGACCAGTGAGACCTTCTTTACCAACGAGGGCGCGCGCCAGGCAGGGGACAAGGCCCTGCACCTGACTACAGTCGCGGGGAATGTGTCTTCACTGCGTACAGTTTTCCGCTACGTGTTTGGGCGCAGAATGACCCCAGGCGAGTGTGCTTCACTGCATGCTTTGGCCCCCTCCTGGTTGCATGGAGGTAGCTGCCCTGCCTTGACGCAACAGCTGGGCTCGGTGCCTGATGAGCTCGCATGACTCCATTGGCATGCCGCTGTACAACCTGACTGGCCTGTAATTAGAACCAGCACAGGAAAAATAAAAATGAACACAGACACACAACCAGCCTGGCTGTGGCCTTCTAATGCAACCTGTGGCTGCTCTACATATGTCGTTCTGCTTCCGTTGGCGGGCTCGCAGAACTAAGCTGTCGGGCGGTGAGTGCTCGCTGAGCGTCTCACCCTGGTTGGTCCAGCCCCACGTTGTGGGGCTTTAGTCGTCGCTAATAGGTCTCTTTAATTAGGGTTGTTGATTGCTGCCCTTACTGGGTTCACTGCGTGTGGGCACACGTCGAGTGGACAGTCTGCCAATCGAGAGCCTGGGATTGTGTAAGTTACGGCACAAAATACTGCCTGACAATCAATCACTCAAGCCCCAGTGATCCCAGAGACACTGGGATCAGGCCACGATGCGCCCTATGGGCGCCACACTCGTGGAAACAGACGGAAGTGACACAATAACAGACTCACAGTCGTAGCCACATTGCGGTCAGTCTGCATACAACTCAAAGAAATATACCTATTCAAGCAAGTTCTGGCTGCTCACGCCACGAAACACTGGTCAAAACACCAGGTCAATCAGATCTTCCTGGTGAATCTGCTGACTGCATGCCCAGCCGGATGCAATCGGCTGGCAACCCTATCGAACACGACAGCCTGCAGTGCTGCTCCCCCTTCATGATGATTCTAATCTGGATGTACTGATGCTGCTGCTGTAGCTGCAGCTCCCCCTTCATGATGATTCTGACCTGGATCTACCGATGCTGCTGCTGCTGCTGCTTTTTCAGGCCAGTCAAGCGACACCTGTGTGCAGGTGAACACCACAGCGGTCATCAGCGGCTGGCTGCAGAGAACCCAATGGGTGTCGACTTCATCAAGATGCTGCTGAGCACCGCGGAGCAAACTGGCAAGCTCAAGAGGTCTGAGCCTGCACGCACGCTGCAGGTGCCGGGCAAGTGGCTCTTGCACTTCTGCCACGACTTCGCCAGCGTGATGCGAGACTTGGCCAAGATGTCCAAGACGTGAGCGGCAGCCGGTAGACGTTGTTACACCCATCAGCACGTAAAAGTGGACAGCAGTGCCCACATGCTAAAAATGAGAGAGAGTAGTAAAAATGACAACCACTTAAAGAAAGGGCGTCCCTATCACGTTGGTGGGCAACCACCCCAGCGCCCGGCAGCCACTGGTAAAACGAGGGGCTGCGCCCCCATAGCCCGTGGAAGTGGTAAATCAATACGCTCAAAACGTATGCCACAACAAACCACCTGGCAGTGGGACCAAGGTCGTCATGGGACCTTGGGGGACCACTGTATACAAACAGGGCGTAGAAGGGCATGAGGTGGACTGTCCACAAAATGCTGGGCCCTGCTGTACCACGTGTGTGCATTGCAGAGCGGCCCTGCACACAATCCAGGACACACAACCTGTTTTTTGCGACCCGGTGCAGGCTGCTGCGGCAGCTGCCAAGCTCAGAGGCCTTTGTGCATTGCAGGGCGGCCTTGCCCAGGCCACCTCAGCCACTTGGCCTAGGCCTCCTGCCACCTGGCCCGTCTACTTGCTCTACCTGCCATCCTGCTGCCGCCTGTGTTGATTGAAGACAACACCCATCAGCTGTGCGTTGGCTGCAGAGAATTTGGACAAGTTGTGGGTATCGATCAGGCGCTGTCTTCATGCACCACCTGCTGCTGGCTTGCCCTGACCATGTTAAATTGAGCAGCCGGTAGACAACACCCATCAGCTGTGCGTTGGATTTGAAGGGAAGCAGAAAATTTGGACAAGTTGTGGGTATGCCAGCCAGGTCAGGGGCGTCCCTATCAGTTGGTGGGCCAAGGCCACCTGCCACCTTGCCCGGCCACCTGCCACCTTGGTAAAACGAGGGGCTGCGCCCCCATAGCCCGTGGAAGTGGTAAATCAATACGCTCAAAACGTATGCCACAACAAACCACCTGGCAGTGGGACCAAGGTCGTCATGGGACCTTGGGGGACCACTGTATACAAACAGGGCGTAGAAGGGCATGAGGTGGACTGTCCACAAAATGCTGGGCCCTGCTGTACCACGTGTGTGCATTGCAGAGCGGCCCTGCACACAATCCAGGACACACAACCTGTTTTTTGCGACCCGGTGCAGGCTGCTGCGGCAGCTGCCAAGCTCAGAGGCGGGGGCTTTGTGCATTGCAGGGCGGCCTTGCCCAGGCCACCTGCCACCTGGCCCGTCTACTTGCCTCAGCTGTCCCCAGCCTGCTGCAGCCTGACCATGTTGATTGGAGACGTCACCCATCAGGTGTGCGTTGGATTTGGGGGAAGCAGAGAATTTGGACAAGTTGTGGGTATGCCAGCCAGTCAGGCGGGTGGCTGGCAGGCGATGACCCAGGCCACCTGCCACCTGCCCGTCTACTTGCGATACTGTCTTCATTCTGCTGCGCCTGACCATGTGAGACGTCACCCATCAGGTGTGCGTTGGATTTGGAAGGGAAGCACCTGGCCAAGTTGTGGCATGCCAGCCAGGTCAGGCAGGTGGCTGGCAGGCGACCTGCCCAGGCCTCCTGCCACCTTGGCCCTGGCCACCTGCCACATGGCCCAGGCCGCCTGCCACCTGTCCCAGGCTGCCTGCCACCTTGCCCAGGCCACCTGCCACCTTGCCCAGGCCACCTGCCACCTGGCCCGTCTACTTGCGCTACCTGTCTTCATCCTGCTGCTGCCTGACCATGTTGACTGGAGACGTCACCCATCAGGTGTGCGTTGGATTTGAAGGGAAGCAGAAAATTTGGACAAGTTGTGGGTATGTCAGCGATGTCAGGCAGGTGGCTAGCAGGGTACGTGACCCAGGCCGCCTGCCACCTTGCCCTGGCCACCTGCCACCTTGCCCAGGCCGCCTGCCACCTGTCCCAGGCTGCCTGCCACCTTGCCCAGGCCACCTGCCACCTTGCCCAGGCCACCTGCCACCTGGCCCGTCTACTTGCCTCAGCTGTCCCCAGCCTGCTGCAGCCTGACCATGTTGATTGGAGACGTCACCCATCAGGTGTGCGTTGGATTTGAAGGGAAGCAGAGAATTTGGACAAGTTGTGGGTATGTCAGCGATGTCAGGCAGGTGGCTGGCAGGCGACCTGGCCCAGGCCTCCTGCCACCTGGCCTAGGCCACCTGCCACCTTGCCTAGGCCACCTGCCACCTGGCCCAGGCCACCTGCCACCTTGCCCTGGCCACCTGCCACATGGCCCAGGCCGCCTGCCACCTTGCCCAAGCCGCCTGCCACCTTGCCCAGGCCTCCTGCCACCTTGCCCGTCTACTTGCGCTACCTGTCTTCATCCTGCTGCAGCCTGACCATGTTGAATTGTGACCACCCATCTGTGCGTTGGATTTGAGGGAAGCAGAAAATTTGGACAAGTTATGGGTATGCCAGCCTCAGGCGGGTGGCTAGCATGGCCCAGGGCCGCCTGCCACCTTGCCCAGGCCGCCTGCCACCTTGCCCTGGCCACCTGCCACCTGCCCAGGCCGCCTGCCACCTGTCCCAGGCTGCCTGCCACCTTGCCCAGGCCACCTGCCACCTTGCCCAGGCCACCTGCCACCTGGCCCGTCTACTTGCCTCAGCTGTCCCAGCCTGCTGCAGCCTGACCATGTTGATTGGAGACGTCACCCATCAGGTGTGCGTTGGATTTGAAGGGAAGCAGAGAATTTGGACAAGTTGTGGGTATGTCAGCGATGTCAGGCAGGTGGCTGGCAGGCGACCTGGCCCAGGCCTCCTGCCACCTGGCTTAGGCCACCTGCCACCTTGCCTAGGCCACCTGCCACCTGGCCCAGGCCACCTGCCACCTTGCCCTGGCCACCTGCCACATGGCCCAGGCCGCCTGCCACCTTGCCCAAGCCGCCTGCCACCTTGCCCAGGCCTCCTGCCACCTTGCCCGTCTACTTGCGCTACCTGTCTTCATCCTGCTGCAGCCTGACCATGTTGAATTGTGACAACACCCATCAGATGTGCGTTGGATTTGAGGGGAAGCAGAAAATTTGGACAAGTTATGGGTATGCCAGCCAGGTCAGGCGGGTGGCTGGTAGTCGACTTGGCCCAGGCCTCCTGCCACCTTGCCTAGGCCACCTGCCACCTGTCCCAGGCCGCCTGCCACCTTGCCCTGGCCACCTGCTACCTGGCCCAGGCCGCCTGCCACCTGTCCCAGGCTGCCTGCCACCTTGCCCAGGCCACCTGCCATCTGGCCCGTCTACTTGCGCTACCTGTCTTCATCCTGCTGCAGCCTGACCATGTTGATTGGAAACGTCACCCATCAGGTGTGCGTTGGATTTGAAGGGAAGCAGAGAATTTGGACAAGTTGTGGGTATGTCAGCGATGTCAGGCAGGTGGCTGGCAGGCGACCTGGCCCAGGCCTCCTGCCACCTTGCCCAGGCCACCTGCCACCTTGCCCAGGCCACCTGCCACCTGGCCCGTCTACTTGCGCTACCTGTCTTCATCCTGCTGCTGCCTGACCATGTTGATTGGAGACGACACTCATCAGCTGTGCGTTGGATTTGGAGGGAAGCAGAAAATTTGGACAAGTTGTGGGTATGTCAGCGATGTCAGGCAGGTGGCTGGCAGGCGACCTGGCCCAGGCCTCCTGCCACCTGGCCCAGGCCTCCTGCCACCTGGCCTAGGCCACCTGCCACCTTGCCCAGGCCTCCTGCCACCTTGCCCAGGCCACCTGCCACCTTGCCCAGGCCACCTGCCACCTGGCCCGTCTACTTGCGCTACCTGTCTTCATCCTGCTGCTGCCTGACCATGTTGACTGGAGACGTCACCCATCAGGTGTGCGTTGGATTTGAAGGGAAGCAGAAAATTTGGACAAGTTGTGGGTATGTCAGCGATGTCAGGCAGGTGGCTAGCAGGGTACGTGACCCAGGCCGCCTGCCACCTTGCCCTGGCCACCTGCCACCTTGCCCAGGCCGCCTGCCACCTGTCCCAGGCTGCCTGCCACCTTGCCCAGGCCACCTGCCACCTTGCCCAGGCCACCTGCCACCTGGCCCGTCTACTTGCCTCAGCTGTCCCCAGCCTGCTGCAGCCTGACCATGTTGATTGGAGACGTCACCCATCAGGTGTGCGTTGGATTTGAAGGGAAGCAGAGAATTTGGACAAGTTGTGGGTATGTCAGCGATGTCAGGCAGGTGGCTGGCAGGCGACCTGGCCCAGGCCTCCTGCCACCTGGCCTAGGCCACCTGCCACCTTGCCCAGGCCACCTGCCACCTTGCCCAGGCCACCTGCCACCTGGCCCGTCTACTTGCGCTACCTGTCTTCATCCTGCTGCTGCCTGACCATGTTGATTGGAGACGACACTCATCAGCTGTGCGTTGGATTTGGAGGAAAGCAGAAAATTTGGACAAGTTGTGGGTATGTCAGCGATGTCAGGCAGGTGGCTGGCAGGCGACCTGGCCCAGGCCTCCTGCCACCTTGCCCAGGCCACCTGCCACATTTTGGACAAGTTGTGGGTATGCCAGCCAGGTCAGGCGGGTGGCTGGCAGGCGACCTAGCCTAGGCGATTTGCCCATGCCATCTGCCACCTGGCCTAGGCAACCTGCCACCTGGCAAAGGCAACCTCTCCCCAGCCTGCTGCCGCCTGATTATTGTAGACCACAACCATCAGCTATGCGTTGGATTTGAGGGAAAGCAGAGAATTTGGACAAGTTGTGGGTATGCCAGCCAGGTCAGGCGGGTGGCTGGCAGGCGACCTAGCCCAGGCGACTTGCCCATGCCATCTGCCACCTGGCCTAGGCAACCTGCCACCTGCCCTAGGCCTACTGCCACCTGGCCCATCTACTTGCGCTACCTGTCTTCATCCTGCTGCCGCCTGACCACGCTTATTGTAGACAACACCCATCAGCTGTGCGTTTGATTTGAGGGAAAGCAGAGAATTTGGACAAGTTGTGGGTATGTCAGCCAGGTCAGGCGGGTGGCTGGCAGGCGACCTAGCCTAGGCAACTTGCCCAGGCCATCGGCCACTTGGTCTAGGCAACCTCTCCCCAGCCTGCTAAAAATGTGGACGGCAAGCACACGTGCAAGGTCACAATGGGTGATCTGCTCCAGGGTGTGATAGTACAGGAAAAGGCAGCCTGGCATGGCTTGCTGCAGCATTTTGTAGTAGGTGTAGGTGGCCCCATTAAAGCAGTGCGAGATACACATCACGCGAGGCTTGCTGGATGTTGTGATGCGCTGCAGAGCCGAGCCCTGCTGCTGTTGCTGCTGCTGATGGTGCTTCTGCAGTGCACTTTAGGGGCAGTCGCACAGAAAGCCTCTCGGACCGTCTGCACAATTGTATTAGATGCGTAAGTGATTTATTTACACAATTGCAATTGCCCCGCAACTGTATCAATGCTGTTGCGCGCATTATACAATTTCACAGTGGGTTAACCGACGGTAGACCAAACCATCCACCAGGTGATCACCGGGTGCTCAACCGCTGCCAAACTGTATAAGGAAGTTATTTTCAGATGTTACATTCACGTTTCAGCTTGTAACATCACAACTCACAGAGCCTCTTCATTAAAGGACGTAGAACCGCGTATGTCACAGTTAGGTAAGCATGCAGATAATGTCACCAACTCTATTTCACAACACATGCATTAGTGCATGTTCTAACACGGTTGTGCAGTTACTAGCAGAGCTTGTGCAGCATGCCGTCCATCAAGAACGTGCACGTGGCGTCATTGCAAACCATGTGCTGCAATTACGGTCGTATACACCTGCACAGTTGTACGTGGTTTATGCACTGCCTGTTGTGACAATCTCACTTGATCATGCACTGCCTGTTGTGACAGGTGACAGAGCTGGAGCGATCCTGGGGTTGGCGGCAGCAGCGACCGGACGACTTTCTCAGGGAATCAGAAGTGCCGGAAGCTGCAGCAGCAGGGCAGGTGATAGTGGACAGCATCAGCACCAGCATCAGCAACACAGAAGGCCGGCTGCTGCTGCGGCTGACAGCGCATGCGCTGCTGCAGGATATGTACCGACCTGGATGGTATGTTGCAACTGTGGTGCACTCAGACCAGGTGTTGGATGCAGTACTGGACAGCCTCAGTGCAGCAGCAGGGCCAGATGGGAACAGCTTTGTACTGAAGCATGGGCAGCGGCTGCTGCCGCTGCCTGCAGAAGACAAGGCAGGGCTCTGCGGCAGCATGCAGATAGGCCGCAGGAATGTGGGCCTTATAGAATACGATGACTTTGCCAAAACCAAGTCGGCGGAGGTGTACGTGCTGGCGTGCAGCAGGCAACCGATGCTGAGCATAGCAGCTGGGCTCAAGCTGATGCCTGAAGTGATTGAGCGTGAGAAGCTGCTGGAGGTTGAGGATAGGAGAGCTTTCCTTGAGCAGCAGCAAGAAGAGCAGCAGCAGGATGCTGGCTCAGCAGCAGCAGCAGGTGGAGCAAATGCAGCGGCAGCAGCAGCAGCAGCGCAGATGCCTTTCAAGCTGCTGGTGACCTTTGTGCCGCCTCCAGTCGTCCTTCTGGCAACCCACACTGCAGCAGCGGCAGCCTGCACACGCCTTGCTGGCAGCTGCAGCCTCGCTAACTCCTTCTGTGTTTCCACAGCTAGGGTTGTTGCATACAACTGGCAGTGGTGCTGCTGCTGTCAGTGCTCTGCACAGGCCTACTGCTGCTGCATATTGCTGGCTGTGGCTCTCCGCTTCTGCAGCAGTGCCAGGGAACGCCCCCGCTTGAATTCCTTCCCAGTTTGGCTGATTGGCCTCAAACGCTGCCACTGCTGCTGCCCACTGCGGGCGACACTGCTGCAGGCGCAGCAGGTATTTGACCTGTGGGCCGGCGCTACTGCCGTTGCTGTTACTGGTGCCACTGCTGCTGCTGGTGCTTCTTTCTTGAGGGTCTGCCCGAGCATCCCCTGTCAGATTCTCACGAGCGGCAGCAGCAGCACTAGTGCTGGCTGCTGCTGCTGCTTGCTCTCCAGCAGCAGCAGATGATGTTGCTATGCCAATAGACTTGAAAGCAGCCCACAACTGCTGCGTTGCCTGCAGACCACACAGCTGCCACACCTGCCACTGCGTCTCCGCATTGTGCTGATCTGCTCTGCTGTATGGAGACATCTGCTGTATGGAAAACGTGTCGCCAGGTGGCTCGTTCAGCCAGCGCATACGGAACTGCGGTCTGCCCAGCAGTGACTTGAAGTACACTTCAGGCCCTGCTGCCTCCATGGCATCTGCTAGCTGCACAACGCTGCGTGCAAAAACCACAGCCAGCAGCGCAGCACTCGCAGCAGCCTGGCTGCTGCTGCTGCTGCCGCCAACTGTATCGCCAGCACCAGCTGCAGCAGTCTCGAGGGCTTCAAACCAAACAGTTAACAGGCCAGCTGGCTTAGCTACACAATCACAAGCGATATACGGCGCATCAGCTGGGAAGTATGCAGAGGCAGCATCAGCCTCGCCGGTAGCAGCTGCTGCTAGCTGCGATGGCAGGCCGGAGGCCGCCTCAATATGCTGCACTGTGCGCTTGGCCAGGCTGATCAGTGCAGACACTAGGCCAGCAGCTGCTGCTGTGTTGTGCAGTGCTGCTTGTGACGCCCGTATTGCAGGTGCCGCGTGCAGCAGCAGCCGAGCCGGTATCAGCATGGAGTCAGGTGGTAGCATAGGCATGCGCAGGCAGCAGTCAATGAGGGCTGTGTAGGCCTCTGGCTGTGCTGCTGCTAGGCTGGGCAGCTGGCCAGGTGGCGGTTCTGCACGCAGAAAAGGCACAGCAGCAGATTGAGGTGAGAAACACAGTCACTGCTAGCAGCACGAAAGACGAGCAGCGCTTTGTACATAACACATATGTAGACTCTGATCATGCTGTAACATCTGCCTTCACTCACATCTAGGGGCCCTGAATGCCAAGTAACTGTGGCAGGCAAACACTGCTGAACCACCGACCGTGCTCACCGATTTGTGCTTGATCATGTGCTGGTTCAGCTCCGCACGCGGCTGTCACAAGCCCTTGCAGTGTGTCACCAAAAACAGGTAACATATTGGTATCAGCTGCAGCATGCCAGAAAGAGTCACCCATGCGGCTCAGTTGCCACTGCTGCAGCAGTGCGGCCAGAGCTTGCAGCAGCTGCAGCCCAGCCTGCTGCAGCACCTCAGGTGGCAGGCAGCTGCGGGAAGTGGCGACCAGCGCCTTGGTCTGCAGCCCAAGCAGAATCCAAGCTTTCAATGCAAGGTTGTCTGTGTTGGCTTGATCCTCTGCTGTTGACGCCTGCTGCCGCTGCTCCTGCTGCTGCTGCTGGCGTTGCTGCTCTCGATGCCTGTGCACCGCACCAGACGCCAGCAGCTGCAGCTCCAGCACCAGCCGTACAGCTGCACCTGACACTTCTAGGGCACTTCTGCTAATTTGCTGCTGGCCTGCATTGCTCTCCAGGTGGCTGTGCAAGTACTCTGTGATGGTTTGGCAGCAGCCGCCCACATACAAACGCAGCTGACCTGCAGTTGCCCCCTCATCCAACCCCGAAGCAGCAGCCTCCTCTGCCGCTGCATCTAGGTAGGCCTGGCCACCTGGCAGCAGCTGCAGCATGTCTTGGTGGAAGGCAGGAATGTACAGCAGATCTGCACGGTGCTGCTGCTTGGCGGGCTGCCGCTGCTGCTGCTGCATGCTGCTGCAGCTTGAACCTGCTGTGCCCGGTGGCAACTGCTGCTGCTGTTGCTGCTGGTGCGCTGTGTGCTGCTTGTGTAGCTGAGCAGTCCATGCAGTCAGCTGTTACAGCTGCATTTCAACCACTGCAGGATCATTGTGCAGCCTGAGCAATGCAGCTGCAACCCCAGCGACCAACTGTCTATGCCCATCTATCACGATCAGCAGCGTTGACGCTTCTTGATGCAAACAAAACAGCGCACACAGCAGCTGGTGCTCACAGCTGCTGCTGCTGCTGCTGCTGCTAGCTTGCACACTAGCAGTTGGTGCATTGCGTGCTGCTGCTGCTGGCTGCATAAGCAGGCTGCCGCAGCCCTGCAGCTGCTGCACCAGCGGCAGCAGCGTGCACAGCACGGTCTGCAGGAACGCAGGGCCCCACTCAGCCAATCTGTTCCAGCAGCACAGCAGCTTCGCAAGCACATGTAGCAGATGTGTCAGGGGCATCCAGCTGTTAGCGCGTGCTGCAGAGGAGGACAGCTGCTGCTGTGCCAACCGCACCAATGCTGGAAGACAAGCGGACAGGCTGCTGAGGAACCCTACGGACATCAAAGCAGTGAATGGGGCACTTGTTTGAGTTGTGCATTGCAAATATCCAGTCCAATGTGCAAAGGTGCGCAAATGCGGACTAGAATGTGCAAAAACATCTGCATGTTGGTTGCAGGTCAAAATTCAAACTGCTGATGCACGGTTCAATGTTCGTTTTCACGTGCATGCATGACAAGTCATGATTGCAGCATCAGCGCACAGTGCATTTGCACTTGCAGCTGTAGGCCTTACCTGAGTGGGCCAGCTGCTGTGTCAAGTTTTTTGCCAAGGTGCACGCTCCTGCACTCGGTGAAGTGTGCAGAGCGGCTGCAGCAAAGTGGTCAAGCAGGTGCACACCATCAGCCCAAATGGGGGCAGTTGCGGCGCCAGCTGCAAAAGCTACTGGGGCTGACCCCTGGTGCCCAGCTCCAGCTACTGCTGTCAAATCTAACCGCTGCTGCTCTGGCTGCTGCTGCACCCACGCAACCAAACTGCCTATATCACTAGCTACTTGCTGTTTCAACATCGCATCAAGCAACTGCTTTTTGAGCGATGGTGCGTCGACGAAAGCGTCTGACAACTGGGTGATCACACTGCAGCAGCGTGATAGCTGGGCTTCCTGCTCAGCATTGACAGCAGCAGGTGGGGTGCGGTGCTGGAGCTGTGACATGATAGAGCTACTAAGCAGAGCCTTCAACCTTCGAGCAGCTTCTTCGGCCTGTTTTATAAGCCGTGCGGGCCTCATGCTGGCAGCGCTGGAGCAGACTCCCCCCAAGGTGCTGCTGCTGCTACTGTCGCTGTCGTCCCCTCGCTCGTGACAGCCCGCTGCTTCACAGCCTATTACATGTCACTTGCGATCTTCCTCGTTCTAGGTCAGTGCTCTTGGATCGACGACAATCCAGCAGGGCTGCCTGTCCAAGGTCAAAGCAAGAATGCTCTTTGCGTGGTCGCACACACGCAACAGCACAACGTCAAGCGTATGGAGCTCGTGGTGCGGAAGCTGTTGACATGCTACGGTAGAAGAGCCCGCGTTTATTACGTTCGGACGGGTTTCAAAACCAGAAGCCCGCAGGACACTCAGTTTAGAAAGTGCGGCACCGTGTGCCGTTACAGCCTTCACTCTCTTGCAATTCACTTGTTATCATTTCGCTTTTCACCCGCTCAGGGGTCGATTGTGAACAGTGAAGTGACTACCAGTGTCGCACACCAAACCGCTTCAGTTGCGTACCTGTGTCCTACAAAAGCAAGCTCTGCTCACGCTCTTGTGTGCTATACATCACAAGTTCGCAAAGATTCACTGCTGCAGATTCTATTGTGTCCGCCACGTCCATAGGTTCACAACTGCAGTGTGCCCATATTGTCAGGCACACAGAAGAACACTTGTGTGTAAACGCTCTGAACAGTTCGCAAAAGGAAACCACGATACAACAGAAGCAAGAGACAAACGTATCGTAAACAAAATTGTCGTGCGGCTGCTGCAATACGAACATCCCGCTGCCCCTTTGTACGGCAAGCTGTCCACCAGGTGCCACAGTGCAGCATGCACACAGCAATGCCAAGACCCCTGCGCCGAAACACAAAAACCTGCCAGCAGCAGGAGGCTGCATGCAGAAAACAAAGATCGTCCGTCCAGCAACAACGCATGCCGTTGCCCTGCAAAGAAGCTCAGCACTGCCATGCATTCTGACTGCCTACCATCATCTGTTGCAGTTTCTGCAACTTGCAAAGCCAGCAGTGGCGCAGAAGTCACCCCCTGCACCAGCACCTGCTCCACAGCACAACAGCACGCAGCGCATGTAACTGCGCCTACCAACCTGCCATGCACACCGACTGTGATCACAACAGCAGGCAGGGTGCTGCACATCTGCAGGCCTGTGCTGTGCTGTGGCACGCTGAAGTTTGGGTTGGCGGCATGCGGCTGGTTCGGACGGAAGGGATTGCTGCAGGTGGTGAAGGCATGGCGCTTTTGTGTTTTGCATGTGCGTGGCGTGGCCCGACCACGCCGCCTCACTTCAGCGCAGCAGCAGCAGCAGCGCCGCCTCACTTCTTCTTGCCCCAGGCGGGTGCGCGTGGCGCTGGCTCCTCGTCGTCGCTGTCCCCGGGGTCGCCGTGCTCCCACATGCCCTCGTGCGCCTTGCGCGCCTCGTCCTGGAAGTCCATCAGCTTGCTGATGACGGCCTTGGCAGCGGGGTCGCGCACCTGCAGCAGCAGCAGCACCAAACACAGTGAGGACAACAAGCGTTGGAAGTCCATAAGCTTGCTGATGACGGCCTTGGCGGCGGGGTCGCGCACCTGCAGCAGCAGCAGCAGCGACCGTCAGCACGTGATAGTTGTGGACACATTGAGCAAGATCCCACTTTCTTTCGCTCATGTGGGGCGCGGGGCCAATGGCGTTGATACAACGGCTTGATTTGGATAACATGAGGATGATGATGAGCAACCGTCAGCACAGCAAGCATCCCAGCGGCAACCAAAGGCATGCCAGAGCCCTCACGTGCCCCCCCCGGGGGAGGGAGTGAGGGGCCGCTTCAGGGCCTGGCCAGCAGTGTCAGAGTCACCAGCAACCAGCTGTGAGCACTGTTCTAACACCACCACCAGGACAATCCAACCAGCCCACATAACACAGCACCGCTCCGCTCACCCAACACCCTGCATCAGGTCCATTTGTTTAGATCCAAATCCTCACCTTGTGCAGCTTGGGCAGGCGTGCCAGGCCAGCCAGCAGCATCTCCTTCACCACATCGACAGTACCATCCTCGCTGACCAGCGTCACCATCATCTTGTCGGCGGCCTTGCGCGGGTGCTTCTCCTTGGCGCCGCCGCCGCGCTCCTTGCGCACCACGGTGGCCTTGAAGCGCTTGCCGCCACCCAGCAGCTGCGCCAGGTAGCCTGCTGCCTCGCTGCCAAACTCCTCATCAAGCGTGGGCACCTGCAGCAGCATGCCAAACATACGAAAGGTTGTCAGCCTGTGGTGACCAAGCGCTGACATTTGTTTTGGATGCTTGGAGATGCACTTCTGCATGAACACTGCTGGCCGAGCAGCGCATTGAGCGTGCTGCACTGCTCATCGAGCGTGGGCACCTGCAGCGGCAGCAGCATATTGCAAAGGCAAGGGGCCACAAAGGTGAGTGATGCCGCATGAATGACTGCATGATGGCCTGCATGGAGGAACGTGAACAGCAAGGTGAGCTGATGCACAGCTATCTGGCTCTGCAGAGTTGCTTGCAGCGGTGCAAGTGCGCCTGGCTATGGTAGTGCGGCTTAAACAGCGCTCTCATTCGTACAATCTCATCGCCACCGCGGGCGTCAACCACAACACCAACGCAGCCACAACACCAACACCGACGCACCTTGAGGTATGCCAGGCCTGCAAGGCGTGCCTGGGGTGGCACTGCTGACAGTGCTGCGTCGATGGTAAAAATCACAAACCAATCAACCGTACAACTGCTGCCTCTAGAGGCAGCATCAGACGTACGTGCCTACAAATTGTGCGTCAACAACCAAAAGCGCAGGCTTCTTGTTTTTCGCACCTTGAGGTATGCCAGGCCTGCGGGGCGTGCTTGGGGTGGCACCGCTGACAGCGCTGCGTCGATGGTGCGCACGCGCTCGCTGGGCAGCTTCTCCTTGTTGCCAAAGTCGATGAAGTAGACCTCGTACTTGGGCTCAACGGGGCTCACGCGCTCAATAAATCCGCGGTACCTGCGCCAGTTTGGTTGTCAGGCATTGTTTTAGTTGCATATAAAGTACAGCAAGTGTGTTCAGCGCGCCTGTGATGCGGGTCACGCAGTGGCACCTTCAACATTGTGTAAGCAGAGCACTTGGTGACTTTGTCCAACCTCAAAGCAAGCTCAGCATACTGGGCACTGCTCGCAACTTCGCTGCAAGGCTACACCAAAAGTCGGACGCAGCAGCCTCTCCGTCTCTCTGTGCTCTACGCACCAGTTGTTGTCCAGGCTGAACTGCCCCAGGCAGAGGCTGCCCAGCACCAGGCCAGTGGCGGCAGGGCCGTCGCTGAGCCCGAGGTCACGCAGCTGCTCCTCCAGCCACTGCACGCGCGGCTCGGTGGTGCTCTGCAGCAGAAAGGGAGACAGATGCGTGCAAGTTGCATACGTAAGGGGATGTTGGCCTGATGTTGGTATGCTTTGCCACAGAACCAGCATACAATAGCGAGCAGTAGAGTTGGACCTGCAAACAAAAGCATGCAGGCAGCTACAAAGACACTGAGCCCCAGCCCGCGCAGCTGCTCCTCCAGCCACTGCACATGCGGCTCGGTCGTGCTCTGCAGCAGAAAGGGAGACAGATGCATGCGAATTGCATGTGTAAGGGGGATTTGGCCTGGTGTTGGTATGCCCAGCCAGCCACTGCACGCGAGGCTCGGTCGCGCTCAGGAGACAGCAGCAGAGAGGTAACATTTGGCAATCATTTGAGCGTATAGTTCGTGTGCAGTGCGGCAGACCAGCAAACCAAAGCACGCACGCAGCCACCAAAGATGCAGCTGGTAGCAGCACACCTAGAACATCTCACAGCAGCTAATAAAACAGAGCTGTGGCTATCGGCTTCTCCTGCACGACTTCAACACCGACGCAATGATTGCTGCCTTTATTTTCAAGACACACCAGCAGGCCAAATGCAAGAGCAGCAAGAAAGACACACCAGCAGGCCAAATGCAAGATCAGCAAGAAAGTGAGGCCCATGCGCCACACACCTGCACGAAGAAGTCATTGCCGTCCACCACCTCTGTCACTGTCACCGCCAGCACCTCGCCGCTGCCGCTGGTTGCCCCGTTTGCTGCTGCCTCGTCGTCCTCCTCTCCCGCCACAACATCGTCCTCTGGGTTCCAGTTCTCCCACACCTGGCAGGTCAAACAGGCAGCAAGCAAGTAGAACACACAGCATCAGTCAGCCTGCACGGCGCCGGCAGCTGTCCTAAACACAGAGCTACGCAGTGTGCTAGAGCCAGCAGGCGAGCAAACTGCAGCCTGCAGTGTGTCCATGTGCAGTCGCCCTGCACACATGGGCTGGAGACCCAAACATAGGCTGCACCCTCACCTTGAGGCGCGCCTCCTTTGCTGCCTGGATGGCTGCCAGCAGCTCCTGGCCGCCCTTGACGCGGCTGGCGTCGAAGAACTGCTGCGTCTTGGCCAGGCCCAGCCGCGCCAGCGCGTGGCCCAGGCTCAGCGGCTTGGCGCCAGGCAGCACGATGCTGCCCAGGAAGGTGCCGCCCTTGTCTGCGGTCTCAATCTCAATCTCCACCTGAAGCACAGCAGCAGCAATGTCATTGTGTGCAACAGCAGCAGGCGTCACGCACAAGTGCTGCCCGTGGCCACGGTCTCAATCCCGATCTCCATCTGAAAGCAAAGCAGCAGCAGCAGCAGCAGCACAGACAGACATGTGAATCACAGGAAAGCAGCTGAGCTTAGCGGCTTGGCGCCAGGCAGCACGATGGTGCCCAGGAAGGTGCCGCCCTTGTCTGCAGTCTCAATCTCCACCTGAAGCACAGCAGCAGCAGCAGCAGCACAGACGGACATGTGAACCACAGGAAAGCAGCTGAGCTTAGCGGCTTGGCGCCAGGCAGCAAGATGCTGCCCAGGAAGGTGCCGCCCTTGTCCGCAGTCTCAAACTCGATCTCCACCTGAAGCACAGCAGCAGCAGCAGCAGCAGCAAGAACAGTGTTCTGAACCAGAGCACATGCAAAAGTATGACAACATGCTTCCGGTTGCCTGCAGATCAGTTACTTTTGATGTGGCAGACATCTCCCCAATTGCCACAGAAACAGAGGGGGCGGGACCAGTGTGTTGCGTAGCAGCAAAGGAGGCACAGCTACATAGCGCCACGCACCTCGCGCTGGTTGAAGTGCTCGCGCGTCCATGCATATGCCTCCAGCCCGTACGGCTCGCCTGCTGCTGCTGGCCTGCCCCCCATGGCTGGCATGGGGCGCTGCGGGGCGCGCACGCCAGAGGGCGCCATGGCAATGGTCACGCCCTCCTTGGGCACGTGGATCTTCAGGCGGTGGCCTGCAGATGGCATGGGGGTGATTGTGATACAAACATGCAAAGGGGCGGGTAGCAAGCAGGATGTCCCGCACTTATGCATGGGCAGGACTAGGATAACAGATGGTGAATCACCGCAGGGCACACAGCACGCCAGAGGGCGCCATTGCGATGGTCACACCCTCCTTGGGCATGTGGATCTTCAGGCGATGGCCTGCAGACGGCATGGCGATTATAGATGTTACAAAATAGAACAAGCAGCAGGATGTGTGGGTAGCAGGCAGGATGTGCTGCACTTTCGCCTGGGCAGGGCTAGCATCACGGATGACGCATGGCAGCAGGGCGCATGACGTTCAATTCCCTTTGCTGCTTGGTACCTGCACCTAAACACGCACATCACGAACACTGCGCACGCACTTGCGCCTGGGCAGGGCTAGCATAACAGAAGACACATAACTGCAGGGCACGCAACATACAACCCTCTCCTGTGCTGCTGACTGGTACATCAGCCTGAACTTGCACATTACGAACACTGCTCACACACAGATTCATACATTACTAAAACTAAGAACCCCGCTCACCGCTGCTGACGCTCTCCACCAGGCCCAGCAGCTTGCCGCCGCGCTGCAGGAAGGGCAGGTACTGCTTGGCGCGCGCACCCTGGCCGGGAGCGCTCACATCGTTGATGCGAGGCACTGACACCTCCTTGCTGCTGTGCTTGCCGCGCTTGGCCTGCAGGCGAACAAAGAGGAAACAATCAGCGGCAATCAGCCCACATCCTGTCGGTGCTGCTGTACCAGCTTGATGTAAATTGATTGATGCAGCGCATGAAACAGCATACGGCGAACGCGCTGTTTGCAACACATGCTAGCAGGCAACAACTGCTCAAGACATGGCGGCAGTGAGGAGCATGAGGTCAGCTTGTTGGCTGGCCACCAACGGCACGGCAACCAGCACAATCAGTATGGGGATATGCTGCCCTCCTGCTTGGCTTTCTCCTCCAGCTCCAGCAGCGTTCGTACACGCTGCTGCGCCCTTCCACACCGCAGTGGGGACACAGGCACTCAAAACACCAGCCTGTTGGATGACCCCCCAGATACATATACGCACGATGCAACTGCCCACCTGCTCGACCTTTCCCTCCAGCTCTTGCCAGCATCAAATATGCGAAATGTGCGTCCCTCGGCACCGCAGTGAGAGCACAGGCACTCAAAACACCCGCCCGCCTGCTGGGCGATCAGCCAGATACATATACTCATAATGCAGCTGCCCCCACCTGCTTGGCCTTCTCCTCCAGCTCCAGCAGCATCACATACACGATCTACGTCCCTCAACACCGCAGTGGACAACCAGCCACATACATATACCCACAATGCAGCCCCCCACCTGCTTGGCCTTCTCCTCTAGCTCCAGCAGCGTCTCGTACACGCTGCTGCGCTCCTCGTCGCTGCGGTGGCGCACCACATCAGCAAAGCCGCGCGCCACGACCATCTCGCTCGCGTTCTTGTCCTCACCCTCCTTCACGTTGTTGAGCTCCACATTGCCAAACGCCATCACGGAGCGGTCCTGCAAAACAGTAGCACAGCAAGGTGCGATGATGTAAATGTGTTTCTCTGAGCTATGGCGTGGATGTGCATGCATGGGTGCAACAGCCAGCGTGCATGTGTGCCCAGAGCAAAATGCAGCAGCTGACAGCTAGGGGAACGCATGATCGCTGCTGGGTTCTGAAAGCACCTGCTGACTTGCTCTTTCCTTGATAGCAGAACATGTGCCACCCGAACGCCCACTAATGGTCACCCCCTCATCTTCAGCATGCACAGCAAGCGCACGCACGCGACAGTGCACACTCACGTCTGCTCCTGGTGCTGCTGCTGGTGCCTCTGCTGCTGCTGCCTGGCCTGGCATCATTCCAATCTTGCGGGTGTACTCCATCTTGACGGTCACGTCCTTGCCAATCAGCTTCTTGCGCAGGAACTCGCGTGCATCCAGGCCGTACGGCTCAGGCGCGCGGTCGCGGCCACCAGCGCGTGGTGCACGCACGCTGCAAGTAATCACAAGCAAAAGCAGCCATATTAGCACAGCAGCTCACGTCACATCAATACCAATAGGCAGATGCAGGAAGCATGTAGCAGCTGTGTCTGCAGAATACAACCTGCACGATATGCCGCATTACACCTCTTCCTGCTGCTGTGATGCTACGGCTTGATTTTGACTAGTAACATTTGAATTGGAATGGCGGTGAATCTGCTGCTTTTCTCTGCCACTGTCGCACCTGCTGAGGCTGACGCGGCGCTCCACACCTCCCCCGTTGATGTCCTTGACCACCACCGTGTCCCCGCTGACCACCTCCACCACCTTGCCCAGGAACGTGTCGCTGAGCTTGGTCTGGCCGGTGTTCTGCGGCACGTAGTTGACCCAGATGCCGCGCTTGGCCTGCTTGGCGGCGCGCTCCATCTCGCGCAGCCGCATCGCGCCGTTGGTCATCAGGTTGAGGCTCCACTCAACAGCCTTGGCCAGGCCAGCCTGGCGCAAGCAGCGGCAGCAGAACATACGACACAGCAGTTGATGGGCACAGGGAGTCCTCAGGAGCACTTGTGTCGGATGACGACAAAGATATGCCGTTGCTGTGCCTGAGATAAAGCATAGCTAGAACATCAGAGCAAGTTCCAAGCGCAACAGGATGTCAGACTGCACAGGCTACCCTTCACTCAACTAGACTTCCAGTGCCTAGTGCGCCAGCAGTCAGTATCTGCTGCTACCAGCAATCAGGGTTGCTATCTGTTCATCAGATGATGGCCTAATCCTTTTCCACATGCCCATCCCCGCTGCTCACCACCATGAGAGCCTCAGCCATTTCTACTTCCCCATCCCGTGCTCACTTCCCAGACGCTGCACCAACACATCCCAGCAGCACTAGAGTGCTGGCGCACTCGAGTGCAGCCTGCCTTCAAGGTACAGCCTGCCATTGACACAGATACAACGATGTCCAAATGACTGCCACTCACCGACATGAGGGCCTCAGCCAGGTTGGCTGGCTTGTCTGCCTCTGGGTAGAACACGCTGCCAAACAGGTTGTTGTACTTGTCCACGCCCTCCAGCACCACACGCACCTCGCGGTTCAGGCAGCGCGACTCAGTGAACCACTTGGCCTCACGAGCCCCCGGCTCAGGGCCGCCAGGCGCAGTCTGTACGGTTCCTGCAGGACAGAGAAAAGGCGTGCCGCACGGCCATTACTTACTGAAAAGTTACTGAAAAACATGCCAGATGAACAAACTGCTGCAGCTTGGGAAGAGGCATGAATGCAAAGCACTTGCTTCTTCGGGTGGTGAGCAACTCATACAGCAGATGGCACAACACGTGCTGGTTATTCGACACTGTCCTCGTGCTCACCTGCTGCTGCGATGCTGGCGGCAGTCACGACACCCGCGCCCGCAGCCGGTGCTGCTGCGCCGTTGCCGTTCTCAGCTGCTGCTGCGCCGTTAGACTCTGCTGCCGGCTCTGCTGGTGGTGGTGCTGCTGCTGGAGCAGCTGCGGGGCGCTTGCCCATGGATGGGCACTGCACGCCAGCTGTCTGCACAGTCACTGGCATGCGATCTGGCAGCAGGGACAGGCGCAGAGTGCTGCCATTGAGCACAGCCTCTACAATGCCTGCAATAGGCTTGCCCTTGCCAACGCTCTGGAATAAGGACATGGCGTTGAAGTCCTCTGCCAGGGGCACGGGCGCCAGCGTGGCAGCAATGGCAGCAGAATCCTGCAAGCAGGGACACACACATGGGCAGTACAGGAGGGGCACAGATATCAGCGACATGAGCTGCAGGTGCAGATGTGTGGGTGATTGTGCCACGATGCGATGGCACTGGGCGCAGTGACGCGATTGCTGCAACTCGCAAGTGGGCACATGGCACAGCCTTCCAAACACATGCTGCAGCGCACTCGCCATGCACAACACCTTACACAGTTTCGCCTGGCCTGTGTCCTTTGACAGCACGTGCTGCAGTGCAAGCAGAGCCTTACTTCACTTCTCTCTGCCCTTGGCATGCAAGGTCGCTCACATCATCACACGGGCTGTTACACTACACTTTATTGCAACAGCTCTCAGCAGTCAGCCTGCTGCAACTGTCCTGCCTTGCTGCAGCTTGCACAATTGGCGCACCTTGTTCCAGAGGCCCAGGTTTGCGCCCTGTGCTGCCTCCTGTGCCTTCAGCAGCTCCTCATAGTAGGGGCTCTGCTTCTGCTGTGCACCAGTGGTCTCTCGCACCTGCACGAGCGCCCAGCAGGGCACAGGGTGGGTGCAGGGGCAGCAGTAACAGCAGCTGCCGTTTGACCACTGCCCATTGCAACATGCGCGCCGCGGCAACCAGCATTGCTGCTTGGAGAACTGCAACAGCAGCAGCTGTGATGTCCTTCGTGCAACTGCTGCTCATGCAAGCCTGCTGCGCAGCTGCCTCATTCGTCAACCGCCTGCAACTGCTTAGGCAGTACACATGCTTGCACAACTCGTTCCTTGATAGGCTGCCTCGCCCAAATGTCTGGTGCCTCAGGCGCGCTCTACATACCTTTGCCCAGCCATTCTGTACAATGCTGAGAGCAACATTCTCCTGCTGCTGGCCATTTTGCAGGAACAGAGAGCCAAACTCCTTGTTGCCTGCAACCTCCACTGTGTAGTCCACCCTGAACACGCATGGCTGCAGCAACGGAGAAAACGTGCAGATGGTAATGTGAGATCAGATGAACACAGTGAATCTCACAGAAGATGCTCTTGAGCAAGCTAAGCCTGGCTGAGCAGTACCACAGATGCAGCAGTTTCTGCTCTCACCTGACCGATCAGCTTCTTGCGCAGGAACTCCCTGGAGTCCCAAGCGAACGCCTCGTCCCTGGTTGAGCCATCACGCTTGCCCTGCAAACGGCAGCATGCACGGTTGGGCTCAGTATGCCTTCTCGTGAGCCAGCTGCTGTTCCGCATGTTCCAACCGACTGTGATCACGCTCCAGCGCTCACCAGGCGGGGAGCCACAAGCGAGGATAGCGTCAGGCGCTTCTCGGGAGGCACTGCAGGGCCTTGAGTGGCTGCCACGACCACGACTGTGTCGCCGCTAACCACCTCCTTCACCTTGCCTCTCAGCCAGCCCGTTGCCTGCAGAGTTACGTTAACCAATGTCAATGTAACGAAAACCGTCTGTTTGCACCGATCTGAACCGATCGACACAACCGAAGGTACGCACCATCTTCCTTGCTTCTGCTGCTCCCCACTCTGGTGCTGCTTTCCCTTTGTGATTTGTACCAAACTCTCCCTTACTAGTACCGACCCAGAAAGCGTGCCGAGAGCAGGTAGCGTGAGCTGAAGACGGTCTGACCAGTGGGGTCTGGTCTTGTCACAGTGTTCAACAGAAGGACACTGGCCCTGCCACCAGCACGCATTGTTCGTGCACCTCTCAAAACATTACAGAACTTCAGGTATGCTTTATCAAGAGCATGTCCAGGTTCAGCATAGAAGACCTCTGAACAAGTGTGAATTCAGTTGGAGCTCCTGAATGGGATGGGACTGCACAGGCCAGTCTGAGAAGCAGCCATCAGAAAACACAAAAATACATGTCAAATCAGCTCAAGTCAAGGTGGTCAAAATCCACACGTCAATTGCTCCATCAACGCCGCAGTACTGGGTGCACGCGTCTTGCACCTTGCTGCGCAAGAGCTGTCAAGTTCTCTTGCAACACCGATATTATGGTAAGGGGCCATGACAAGGCTACTAAATGCGTTCAGAGTGCCACCATCATTGACGATATCAAACAAGCTCACAGGTTTCCAAGTAAGCAGAAGTGTGTGCGCTCAGCCACCTTGGCGTGCTATGTAGCTAGCACGTGCTTGACGCGTGGTCCTCTGCTTTACAACAATGGTGTCTGCCTGCAACCACTGCCGCAGCCTGGCATGCAGGGGTCGGCTGTCTCCGCTTGCTTTCCTGCTAGGGTGCCGCTGGCTCATATGCGGCACACCACATTCAGCTCCTTGGCATTCAGGTGCAGCCCCAGAGAGCTCGCCATGTTCTGGCCATTTGACAAGTCATGGCTGAAGCTGAACCTTGCGTCGCCATCCACCTACAGCATGCGTGCCAAGCGGTCGTGTGTTCAATTCAGTCGCGGTTGGCATTTTTGGAGCTGTGTTTGCAAGCTCTGCAGGTGAGCATGCAGCATGTTTGCGTACTCAGCACTGGTGAGGCATAGAGTGGGGGAGTGGCTCGCTACAATCGCACTGGCTGGAAAGGCAAAGGTTGTTGGACGCACATAGGCCAGGGTTGTGTGGATGTTGCCACGCTTCATTTGCTGTAAGACACAATATCTGTCATGCATCACCGCACCAAATATGAAGTATGTGTACTTGCAATGTCCAGGTTGCCATATGCTATAGCTGCAACTCGTGTATAGTCAAACACACACTGCATTGGCAGGCAGACTGCTCGGGCTGGTATGACTATGGCCGCACATCAGCTTCTGAAGAGCTCGGCTTCCCTAGTCCTCACCTCTACGCCCCAGCGCCTTGTAACAAACACCTTCCGCCTGAACGCAAGGCTGCCATTGCTGGTGAGGGTGGCACCATCATCGTTGCTGGAGGGTGCATCATCCACGGACAGCCCTAGTTGTAGCCGCGGCCGCCGCCAGCTGTCTCGCCAGTTGTCTGCGCCACCTACTGGCCACTCTGCTGCTAGCACTGGCTTGGTGATGCCACCAAAGACAGGGAAGGGCAGCACCTTCCTACGTGCAGACCACAGAGCAGCTGAGCCTACGTGTACCTGCTGCTGCACATGCTGCAGCTGCTGCCGACATCTTGACATTATGTTCAAGCTCAATGCAACGCTGGTATGATGGTTCAGGCGCTGAGCAGTCTTGTCAAGCTCGCCGCACAGCAAGCTGCAGTCTGCAAGTAGAGCACTCGTACACTGCTGGCTGCGCACCTGTATTCTACAGCAGACCGTGCAGCATTGTATGTTATCTTGCCGTTCAATATGACGTCCTGCAGCGATGCAGCCCAAAAACACACGTAAAACAGACAGAATGCAGCCTCCTACAGCCCAGACCCATCTACAGACGTGGCAGTACTGCTGCAGCAGCTGGCATCAAAATGTGACTGCCAGCCTGACAGCGTATCTAACATCGTACATGCATGCTGACTGCATGCATGTGTATGGTGCGTGCTTGTTTGCAGTTGTTGCTGTCAGCTGTAGTACTGCTCACCCTGCACCCCAATGAATAGCTCCACTTGTGACTTCTGGGATTCAGGCTGCCTATTGCTGTGATTTCGAGTGGAAAAACCTCAAATGTCTTGATCAGCTTCAGCTGATCAGGAAAGTTGCCAGCGTACTCTAACTTGAAATTCCCAGACTCGAAGGATGGCATGGCTGGCTAGGCTTTTTCTCGTACTGACTTCGTGCCTGAGGCCACTGGGATGCATATGCATGCGCAGCCTGCCTCTGCGCTACACCAAGCAGCAGCCAGCGGCTGCTGTGCAGCAAACCTGCTTCAATTGCACACTGTTTTGTACTGTATCTCGTTTGCCTCGCAGGATAGTTGTTTGTGAGTATTACTCAGAGCGTAGCACTGCCAGCATACTGCAGCCTGCTGCTGCTGCTGCTACTGCTTTCCTGCGCTTAATGCTGCGCGCCTGACAGTGCTCCCTAGAACTTTGACTTCAGTGGCACATCGTCAACAGTGCGATCATCAAGTCGGGAACTTGCGTTCATCCGTCGCAGACGGCTTGTCATGTCACTGGCTGGGGCTTGGAATTTGAAGCCAGCCTCAGCTCTCTTCGCTTCCAATCTCCGTAAGTCACGTTTTTATGTCGTTCTAAGTCTGATTCGCTGTACGTAGCACCGTGCACTACGTTTATCTAAGTGCCAAGTCAAAACGTCCTCAACTCAGTTGAGTGTCGCATGCAAACGTCAGCCTGTGTACATACATCAACGCACAATCAGCTTGCAAGTTTTTGCGAGCGTGCCCTAGCTTCGCCTGCCATCACCGACATAGTTGGCGGGAGGCCTTTCATCTGCCATCAGAAAAGGTACAGCTCACTGCTGCGATTACTGCCAAACAGCAGCAGTTGCCTTCTTGGCCGGGGCTAGCTGCGAGATGAACAACAACCGGCAGGACGAGCAGCTCAGGTCTGATCAGGCTGATGGCAGCATCATAGCAGAGCTGTATGAGCATGGAGACAAAAGCCACAAGAAGGGGGAGTACGTCCCGGAACGCTACCCAACCAATAGAGAGGTAGCAAGTGCTATTAAGAAGCAAGTTGCGGTGAGTGCTGATTACACAACACGGCTTGCAGCAGCAGCTATGCCTGACATCTCCAACACAGATGTGAATCATCATGCTGCTTGTGCATGGCAGTCCATCGGCCCGCCTTCCAGCACAAAGCTCATGTACCAACAAAGGCAGCTACTGCCCTTCTATAAACCATGCCATGGTGGGCCACAACAGGCACTGCTGGCTGTATGCTGACCAAGATGTACATGAATGACTTGGATGTATGCCTTTGCCTGTGCTTGCTGCAGGCATCTGTAGACAGCTACCGCAACTACCGGCACGTGACATGGTACACGCTGTTTATAGTGCTGTACATGCTGGTGCTGTACTTCCAGGTGCGCCACATGGCTCAGCGCATAGGTCACCAGCATGTTGCTTTCGTCAGCTGTCAGCCTGGTGTCCTGCAAGCTGCTTTAATATCAGAATAGGGGCAATCACAATCGCACATGCACCACAGAGTGGCAAAGCATTGGAAGTAATGGCAGCTCAACCAGGGGGGGGGCAGAATCTCAGCTCCCGCCACCATCCTGGACTTCCGCCTGAAACTTCGCACAATGATTATATACATATATCTCTATATATTGGCAGCTCTAGAAAGAAAGTTATGGACCTTGCAGAGGGGGGGGGGGAGGGGGGGCCTGACAGGGTTGGCTGGGGTTTGAACTTTTTTCAACTTTTCTCTGGAGCACTTTCCGGCCGCGCAGCCAGCGCAGGCTGATGTGATATGTTCAGATAAGTTGTTCTACAGCTTTTTTGGCAGATCCTCTTTAGTATAGGGGCTATAGTGCCACATTGGGGCCTAACCATGACGCCCCACAGCTTGGCGCACTCACGGCAAAAAGAGTGCCTACTCCTTGGTTCGAACTGGGCACCTCCTGCTGTCACAGACCAGGCACCTGTTTTGCACCGGACAATGTCTTTAGGGGCTTACAACAGGCATAACACGCCCTATGTTATGTTATTTTGATACATGACACATGCCGAGGAGCTCCCTGGGGGGGCTAGGCCCCCCTGCGGGGGGGGGGCCTGCGGGGCCCAGGCCACTTTTTCAGCATGGTGTATGTCAGCTTTTTTTTGCCCCCCCCCCTGGCTCAGCTCATGTAAAAAAACTGGCAGTTACAGACAGATTGGCCTTTTCTGTGGCAGCTTGAACTTGTCTACATAAGCTGTTGCTCTGCGGTGCCTTCCTGCAGGCCAGCTCCTTCAAGTCTGGCGAGGTGGTGGCCACACTCAAAGCAGCACTGCTGCCACAGGGCTCCACCTCAACCACCATGACCTTCTCCAGGTGAGCTTGGGAGGTGTTGAAAGCAGCATCGTGACAGTCTGCCGATCACAAGCTGCTGTTGTTTGGTGTGCTGCGTGCACATGCTGCGTTGTGGGTGTGCCCATTACCATGTTGCGGTGGTGCTAGTATCATATCAATGGTGCGTTACGTTGCCAGACTCACGGAAGTTGTTTGCTTGATTGACGTAGCTGCTGTTGCCAACCAAACCACCTGTGCGTATCGTGCTTTTGTGTTTTGCACAGCGAGGACCAAGTGCTGGCGTACCTAGGCAACCAAATCATCCAGCCAGTCTGGAAGGACCCAGTCTGTGGCGACAGCAAGTGCGAAGCACCCTGGGAGTTCCCAGCCTGGGGCCCCTTTGGCTGCCAGGCTGACTGCGGACTCAACCCCAACACCATCAAGGTCATTGTGGCGCTGTCAGCCGACTTCTCAGGCCACCCAAGCATCAGCCCTGCCACGCTGAGGGGGCAGGTCAGCTGGAATCTGTGCCTGAATGACACGCTGCGCAGCAAGCGGGGCCTGCCACCGCTGTGCTGGTGAGGGTCTGTCCTTGACAGCATTGCAAGTCCTCAGCGGTCTCTCAGTGCCGTTCGGCAGTGGTTTGCAGGATGTTACCATGTTGGGTAGCAGGGAGGCACTGCCTGTTGATAGTATCAACACGTGCCATATGCACACGAGCACCACCGTACTGTTGCCATATGTTTACACAAGATGTGCTGTGTCTCATCGTGACAGTCCTGCCTGATTGCTGCTCCTGTGGTGTGCCACCTGCTGCCAGGTTTGCTGAGGACCAGGTGTTCACAGAGATCATAGAGACGCAGATCAAGGCAGTGTACTTGGTGGACGGCGACTGGTATGTGCGGCTGGATGGAGACCTGGCAGGCAGGGTGACTGGCGCTACGTACGATGCCTCAACAGGAGATGACACGCTGCTGCCCATCCCAGTTAGTGTGAGTGCATGAGTGCAGCGTTACAGACGCATGCTTTGCAGCGGTGCTGCCAGTGTGCTTGGCAGCACCAAGGCAGCAACATATGTCTGCACTGCGGTCCAACCGGAATGCCAATTATCTGAATAGAAGGACAGGTGCTATCTTTACAGGGCGACGACCTTGCTGCCCAGCGCTGCTTATTGTGGGCCCCACCATGGAATGGCCCAATCATTTGTGAAAAAATCCATACTATTTCCGCATATGTTGGACCTTTTTGTTTAATGTTGTCCTTCTGCAGCCCGCTTGGGAGGCCTGCAAGCTGAAGAGGCGGCGATCGACCAGCAGCACGGGACGGCGGCTGCTGTCAGAGTTCACAGTAGCAAGGAATGCAGCAGGAGCAGCAGGCGATGCCGCTTTGCAAGAGGCGATGCACGCTGCAGCAAACAAGCATGCACAGCAGGGCAGCAATGCACCAGGTGAGCCACTCGTTGATGTTTGGTGTTGAGCCAAGGGCAACCTTGCTCGTCACCATCGGATCTCAACAAAACGGCAGGGACCACGACATACTGCACCTCATTTGAAGTAATCAGCACCAACATCATTGGTCTGGGAACAGCATGGTAGGCACTAGCCCACCACCAATGTATGTTGCAGGCAACATGGCTGTTTCGAGTTGACACCAGTGGTGGAGGCTTCACCATCTGCATGGCACCAGCGCCAGACCCACCACGCGCTCGCTGTGGCTGGAGAATCTCATGCCTGTTGCGCTGGTCTCTGCTTGCTGCTGTCTCTGCAGCCCATCTGGAGATGTGACATGCGCCTGCGGAACAATCAAGCATCGAGCATGCTTCGCCTGGCGGTGTCAAGACTTCGCAAGGCAGCCCATTGCAGCCGCAGGCCTGTAAATATATTCTAGTCGCTGGCAGTACAGAAGCATTCCACAAAGACCTCCGCCTTCGTGTTGCAGCCCCACCCAATGCATGATGCAATCGTAGGCCACGAGCCCAGCACCAGCCAACATCCGCTGCAGGTTGGCATGTTTATTTAGTGTCTCATCCCATGCGTCACGTGCTGCATGTACGTACATGTGGCCATTGTCTTTACATGAACTGGACACTGAGCATGCCAGCGTTATCAGGGGCGTTATACTCCCCCCCTGCACAGACCTCACTGAGAGATGGCATCGCTCTACGACATAGGTTTTTGGGTGATGCATAAATGTATTAATATTGTTTTTTCGTGAAGACAGTGAGCAGTATCTTCAAAACTGCTTATTCAACGGTGACAGGCCGTGTACTTTGCGCTGTGAATTATGGTGGAACTCCTGTAACGGTTCTTTTGAATGTATAGCAGCGGCTGCTGTTCAGGAGCCTCGCTAACACCGGCTGCAATGTGCACACATGGTGCGTGCAGTGGGTGGTGGCAGGCATTCGGAGTGTGCTGCATGCTCAGCTAGTCAAGCCTAGGCTCCGCAGGCTGCAGCCGTATCCTTTCCGAAAGGCATGGTTCTGCAGCTCTGGCAGCTAAGTTGGCTAGCAGCCCGGTCAAGATCTTGACCTCTAGAGGCAGGTACTGTCGTGCTGGTCACAGCTGCCTGACTCAGGCAGTGTAAGAGCGTGATGCGGGCGCAAAGTGCAGCAGCAATTCATGAGGTGTTACCAGCTGCCACTTGCAAAAGCGTTACCACGCCAGTGGCTGGTCCGACACACTACATCAGCAGCACAATTGGCGGAGCTGCCCTTACCGCCAGGCGTAGGGCAGCTGCCCCAAGCTGGGCTACAGCTTGGTCAAAGTAAACGACAAGCGATTTGCAGCAAGTGCTGCACCAGGGAAAAGTCACGCATAGACTGGTTTCCCTGGGTCCGGAAAATGCACAACACAGCAGCCATCAGACAAAACAGATTGCATGCAACAGACACTGACGACCGCCCTGGCATGAAAGCAGCGGTTGAACGCACTGGCAGCGGAACTGCTGCAGGTTTGCTGCAGCCAGCATGTCCTGACGTGGGTGACCTGCAACAGCAGGCCTGCCAGCAGCAGCAGCCATACGAGGCACAGCTGCTTTCAAGCTTTCAAACCCGTGACAGCTGCATTGCTGCAGCTACTGACCAGAACACACGCAGCAATACCGATCAACTCCCAAGCGCTGCGACACCATGGCGAAGCACGCAACCTAAGTTCTGAGCACAACTGTACAGCGCAAACCTTGCAGCGCCATGTCCATTCCAAGGAAGGATTGAGTCAACACACTTTGCCCGCCCAGTACCACTGAGCATTGCAGCCCTTGCTACGCAGAACCATCACAAACACACAGACAAACGTCCAGCCCGACCCTTGCATCAGGCTTGCAACCGCCAACATGACCTAGACGTTAGCCTAACGCTCTGTTTACTTCTTACCAGCTGCCGACGTCAGCTGCTCCTGCTGCTCCTTGGTCACAGGCGCATGGTGACTGTACTCCATCGCAAACTCGCCCTTACCCTGCGTGTTGCTGCGCAGCACAGTGCTGTACCCAAACATACTATTCAGCGGCACCATCGCCTCGATCACTGCATCCTCAGCCTCCTGCCGGCTATCCAAGATCATGCCCTTGCGGCGGTTCAGATCTCCCATTACGTTACCTTGGAACTCGACAGGCACTGTTACTTCTACCTTCATGACGGGCTCCAGGATAGCGGGGCGTGCGCTGGCGTACGCTTGCCGAAAGCCGCCAATGGCTGCCAGGCGGAACGCCATCTCGTTGGAGTCGACCGCGTGAGCTGCGCCGTCATTCAGCACGACACGCACACCCTGCAGCAGCCAAAACATGCGTGAGTGAACCAGTAACCATGGGTATGAATTCGCGAAGTGTGTGTAACGAACGTGCGCCAGCACACTCAAGTACCTGTGCGTGGCGAGCATTTAACACGACACATTGACGCAGCAGCCGTACGGAATGCCGCGCAGCACACCAATCTGCCGCTGATGGCAAGTGCAACATTTCTTTTACACACAACATAACACCCTGCGGTGCGCACCTCAACTGGAGCTCCGATGAGTGAGCCTGCATTGGCCGCCTCCTTGAAGCCCTTCTCGCATGCAGGGTAGAACTCTGGCGGGATGACGTTGCCCACGATCTCGTTGGCGTACTCGTAGCGTGTGGGGCTGTCCTCAGGCAGGGGCTCAATGAAGCCACCAACCTTGCCAAACTGGCCTGCAGAGATGGCAGCAGCAGCAGCAGCAGCAGCAGCATGTTATGCAGCGGCATGTATGCGTGTGAGCCTGAAGTATGAATTGTTTGCAGCCTTGCAATAATGACCGATTGGGGCAACAGCAACAGCATGGTTGGGCAGTGGGAGCAGTGCAATGGCAGAAGATGCAAGCTGTTGGTGTGTTGCGTATGGCTGGCGAGGGCAGAGGGGGCTGTCCCCAGGCAGGGGCTCGATGAAGCCGCCAACCTTGCCAAACTGACCTGCAGAGGTAACAGCATGTTATGCAGCATCTTCAGCAGCAGCAGCAGCAGCATGTTGGGCAGCGGCAATGCATGCGTGTAAGCCGGAAAGATGGGTATGTTGCAGCCTTGCAGTAATGGCCGGCAGGGGCAACCGCAACAGCATGGTTTGGTGGCGGGAATAAGACCATTGCAGGGGATGCAACCTGCTGGTGTGTTGCGTACTGCTGGCGAGGGCACACAAGATTCTGCCACCATGATGTCATGTGGGTCCTTGAGAGGTGGTTAGGTGCAGAACATACAGAAGAACAGCCCCGGGAAATGCGCCACCCGATGGCTGCTGACTGCGATCTCAAAATGGGGCCCCGTTACACACTCCTGGTTGGGTGCAGCATGTAAAGCGATGAGATGGCGCGCAGCTGCCAGCCGCACCTGATCCTCCGCTCTGCTTCTTGTGCAGGTACATGAACTCAGCGCGCGCCTGGATGGTCTCGCGGTAGTTCACCTTGGGCCGGCCAACCTCACAGTCAACCTGCGCATGACAAGCAGAAGCGGCAGCAGCAGGAGCAGAAGCGGCAGCATGATACAAGAGCTAGTATCTTGTGCGGCTGGTATCCCGTACTTTACATAAGCAACAGCGTGGCGGTAGTCACAAGAAGCCTTGTGTGCAGCATAGTGCTCACGAGGAGATGCCTGCTCGACCAAGTGCTCGTGGTTCACAAGAAAAGTAACGAAGTCAGTAACACTGTCATATTGTTGAGACACATAATTCACCTTGTACTCCCTGCGCATACGCTCCACGTAGATGTCCAGGTGCAGCTCACCCATGCCGCTGATGATGGTCTCGCCAGTCTCTGCACACACATACAGCACAAGAAACGCATTTGACACACGACAGCGACAGATGCAGACAGCGCGCAGGTGCAGAGATGCCTACCACGAAGCGCCAAACACCACGTCCCAATTTGCCGCCTGCACACACACACCTGCCTCATGTGGTTGAGCTGCAACAGTAGTTCAGACTGCATTCAGGGCAAGTTGGACTTGGCCCTGCTGCTGCCGCCGCCATCACCAAAAACAATTAAGGCCACCTGCTGCTGCTGCTGTACAACAAGCACAGCCCCGTCCTCTCACCTGCGTTGTTGCTGACAGTGAAGGTGGGGTCCTCCCGCTGGAAGCGCTGCAGTGCGCGCTGGAAGTTTGGCAGCTGGTCGGTGCTCTTGGGCGTGAGGCTGACACTCATCACCGGGTCCGGCACCCTGATGGAAGTCATCGCAAAGTTCACGCTGCCGTCTGTGAAGGTGTCACCGCTGGCGCACTCGATGCCAAAGAGAGCCACAATGTCACCGGCACTCTGCAGCAGCAGCGACACAAGAGCGGTGCAGCACAACAGGCAAAGTGACGGTTGCTGTGACAATAAGGCACCTTGTGGAAGCAGGGGGAAGATGCGCTGCTCCGTTACGGCCAGCACTTGGCGGGCCGGCTGCGAGTCAAGCTCCAGTAGCAAAACACATCGTGTTGAACATATGTACCTGGTGTCTCTGTAAAACATTACGTACTAAAATTATGTGGTGACTGCTGCGCTCACCGCACTCTGGATGTCCTCCAGCTCATCGCTGTGGATGCGCACAAGGCGCGGCACGCGTGTGCGCTTGTTGCTGGTGCTGTTTGTGATGAAGTCGCCCTTTGACACCTTGCCGCTGTACACACGCATGTAGGTGAGCTGGCCGTACTTGCCCTCTTCCAGCTTGAATGCCAGTCCCACAAAGGGGCCAGAGGGGCTGCAGCAGCATAAAAAGCGTAATGAAAAAAATATGTCAGTTGTGCAGTTAGTGCATGTAGGTGAGCTGGCCGTACTTGCCTTCCTCTAGCGTGAATGCCAGCCCCACAAATGGGCCAGAGGGGCTGCAGCAGCGTGAGAAAGCGCAGTGAATATGAGTGTCAGTAGTGCAATTAGTGCTTGTAGGTGAGCTGCCCGTACTTGCCTTCCTCTAGCTTGAAAGCCAGCCCAACAAAAGGGCCAGAGGGGCTGCAGCAGCATCAAAAGGTACGAGGGACAACAGCATGATGATTAGAAATGTTAGGGCTCATAGTGCGTGTGGGTGCTCTGGCCGTACTTGCCTTCTTCCAGCTTGAAGGCCAGCCTCAAAAATGGGCCACAGGGGCTGCAGCAGCACACGGTACCAGAGACAACAGCATTGTGATTTGCGAGTACCCAGCATAGTGATTATGAGTGTCAGTAGTGCAGTTAGTGCGTGTGGGTGAACTGCCCATACTTGCCTTCTTCCAGATCAATGCCAGCCCCACAAAGCGGCCAGAGGGGCTGCATCATCATGCATGCAAATGCAGGCAGGTACCAGAGGTGCCTGCTTGAGTGATGCGAGCGGGTGGAACAACTTGTTCACGCTCGGTGCAAAGAGTAGAGTGTACACGTTTGATGGTGCGTACAAAATGTGGTGGAGGTCAACTGCTGGCTGCCAGCTTGAGGGCCAACCGCATGCACGGACCGAATTGGCCGTTGGCATGCAGCTGCTCTGCTGCAAAGTTCAACCGGTGGTAGGCATGCTGCTGCATGCTGCTGCATGCTGCTGCTGCTGCTGCTGCTGTTCACCTGCACGGCAGTGTGAGTGCCTTCTCCTCGTTGTCGATGTCGAGTGCAATGTTCTCCACGTCTGTGGGGCAGGGCAGGTAGTCAGACACACCATCCAGCAGCAGCTGCACACCTGCAGCACCAAGCAACAAGGCACATAAGCATACGCGATGCGTCATGACAGCTCAAGGTGGTTGCAGCTGTTTCCACCGTCAATCGGTTGACTGTTAGCCTGTCTGCAAGGCACATGGGTTTGCTCACTGTACGCAGGTGAAGAGACATGGATGCCACCTGCTACCCGGTGTTGCCAACGCAAGCATTTGCTATGTTGCAACATAAGCCACATGTGGGTCCACAAATGCCACCATACAAGTTATAAGCAGGGTTGTGCACTGGCAGGAAAATAACCTGCGGCGCACATGCGTACACATGCCCGTGTAAGTTGAGTGACATATATCAACGCACCCTTGTTCTTGTATGCGCTGCCCATGAAGACTGGCGCAAACTTGTTGGCCAGCGTGGCGCGCCGGATGGCAGCCGCCAGCTGCTCAGCGTCGATGGGCTCCTCCGACAAGAACAGCTCAGCAAGCTGGTCATCAACCTGCAGCACTCAACGCAGGTCAACGCAGGCAAAGACAGCAGAGGCGGGTCAAACTCAGCCAAAGCAAACTCAGCCAATGCCGCCGCCGCCGCAGCAGCAGCAGTGAGAGCAGCATATATACCATGATCCAAGTTCATACTAGCTCTACAGCTGACTAACAACATGCACTTCCAGCACTTCTCCAGCTGCTGTTACAGCTGTACCTGACTTTGTGTCGCACCCGCAATGATACCCGTTCACCTGGTTCAGCTCTTCGTGCCTCCATGTTAGCAGGCACACGCACCTCTGCTTCCACCATATGACACACACACACTCATCGTATGTAACAGTATGCATGCGTCCGAATGCGCATTTCACACAATATTGGCTGTTGCATGCAGCAGCAGCCAAACTTGTGGGTAGCACAGTGCCATGACAACACACACCCAACAACAGCAACAAATGGTCTGTTCCTTCTTGTATTCCTGTTCCCAGCATGTCCCAATGCACCCACCTCTGACACCGTCTCCACCAGTACGCTCTTTGTGCCTCCACATCCTTCGGCACGTCAGAAGGCACACGGCCCTCTGCTTCCATCAAATGCCACACTCATCGCATGCATGCGTCTGCGTGCGCGCTACACACACTGCATTGGCTGCTGCATGCAGCAGCAGCCAAACTCATGGGTAGCACAGTGCCATTACAGCACACATCAACAACAGCAACACCTGGTATGTTCCTTCTTGTGTTCCTGTTCCCAGCATGTCCCAATGCACCCACCTCTAACACCCTCTCCACCAGTTCAGCGCGGCGTGCCTCAACCTCTTCAGCCAACTCAGCAGGAACACAGCCCTCTGCTTCCATCATATGCCACACTCATCATATGCCACACTCATCGTATGCATGCGTCCATATGCGCGCTTCACACACTGCGTTAGCTGTTGCATGCAGCAGCAACCAAACTCGTGGGTAGCACACAGTGCCAGTACAGCTCACATGCAACATGTCCCAACACACCCACCTCTGACACCCTCTCCACCAGTTCAGCGCGTCGTGCCTCCACCTCATCGCCAAGCTCAGCAGGCACACAGCCCTCTGCTTCCACCGTATGCCACACTCATCGTATGCATGCGTCGCCATGCACGCTGCACACAATGCGCTGGCTAGTGCATGCAGCAGCAGCCCACCTTGCAGGTAGCACACAGTGCTACCACAGCACACACTTTTCAAACAAGTCCCAACGCACCCACCTCTGACACCCTCTCCACCAGTTCAGCACGGCGTGTCTCAACTTCATCGGCCAGCTCAGCAGGCACGGGCCCCTCCTGGATGTCCAGGCCCTTGGCGCCACCAAACGTGATGCTCTTGCGGCGCACAATGTCAACCACGCCCTCGTGGAACTCCTCAAGGCCGATAGGCACCTGCAATCAATCAATCAAGTACACGTGTTTCTAGCAAGGGAAGGCAGCGAAAAAGGAGGTCCACTCTCAGACCACCAGTGGTGGGCACCTGCAGGCATGAGTCAAACAGCGTATCAGTGTGTCTGGCCACCATGCATGTATGTTAGTGGTGCAGAAACAGGCCTTGCGGCGCACCATGTCACTTTCTTGGACCCCTCAGCATCCAATTGGCACCTGCATGAAAGAGACTACGTATATTACCGGCAGTGGGACTTGAATGTTACGGTAATCAACAACACAAGCGCTCACAGCTGAGGATGCTAGCCTGGACTGAGGTCCAATGTATCACCAATTGCTGTATGCGAGGAGAGCTCTATGTCATCCGTAAGACATCAGCAACACTGCAATACCAACACTTCAAGCTATATAAGCCATTGCCGCAACCTACACTTGCCAGCCAGCTTACCTGCACAGCTCCTGCGTTGAGTTTGAGCTTGTCGCGCGCCTGCTGGATGACCTTCCAGGGGTTTGCTCCCACGCGGTCAAGCTTGTTCACAAACACGACACGTGGCACGTTGTAGCGCCGCATCTGCCGGTCCACTGTGATGGACTGGCTTTGTACGCCGCCCACACCACACAGCAGCAGCACTGCGCCGTCCAGCACACGCAGCGCGCGCTCCACCTGTTGGTCAAACACAGCAGAGGCAGGTCAAACACAGCAGAGGCTAGTCGAATACAGCAGAGGCAGGGCCGCATCACAAGCGTAGGTGTAGGTGGGAGTGAGATATGTATGGTGAGTACAAAGGCAAGATGTGGGTGTTCACATAGGTGGGGCTGATTGCAGGAGCAAACCACAGCCATGCACTGCGGCTGAGTTAGCGAATAACATCTGGCTGCAACAGCTGCGTACTGTGCGTGGCTACCCCACACATACCACAATGCTGCTGATACCTGTGCCAATCATTCATGTGCAGGGTGCATGGAAAGCGCCGCCTGCATACCTTACCCAGCTTCCATGGACAAAAGCCGCAGCCTTGCAGGCACTATATTGCAAAGTGCAAACCGCTGCAAGGTTCAGATTGAAACACACTGCGTACAACATTGGCACAGCACGCCGCCCACCTCGATGGTGAAGTCCACGTGGCCCGGTGTGTCGATGATGTTGATCTGCTTGTCCTTCCACGTGCAATAGGTGGCTGCGCTCTGGATGGTGATGCCCTTCTCACGCTCAAGCTCCATGCTGTCCATCTTGGCGCCAACGCCGTCCTTGCCGCGCACCTGGGGTGGTGATGAAGAGTTTATGGCAGTGTTAATGACAGTGTTATGACAGAGGCGGGCGGATACATAAAGAGCACTGAGTCTTGAGCCACAGGAAAGTGCAGGGGCATGAGCCAGCATAATGCTGTCCATCTTGGCGCCAACGCCGTCCTTGCCGCGAACCTGGTGTGGTGATGACAGTGTTGATGACAGGGTTAATGACGGTATTGATGACAGAGGCGGGCGGATACATAAAGAGCACTGAGCTGTGAGCCACAGGAAAGTGCAACGGCATCAGTCAGCATAATGCTGTCCATCTTGGCGCCAACGCCGTCCTTGCCGCGCACCTGGGGTGGTGATGACAGTGTTAAAAACAGTGTTGATGACAGAGGCAGGCGGACAGACAAAGAGCACTGAGCCTTGAGCCACAGGAAAGTGCAGCGGCATGAGTCAGCATATGCTGTCCATCTTGGCGCCAACGCCGTTCTTGCCGCGCACCTGGTGTGGTTATGACAATGGTACTGACAGTGTTTATGACAGAGGCGTGCAGGTTTTGTTTATAACCACAGAGCGTCGAGTCATGAGCCACAGCAAACCCCAACAGCTTGAGTCAGCTACATGCTGTCCTATTTGGCGTCGATGCCGCCCTTGTCGCGAAGTCCTGACAGCCTGACTGCACTTGCAATTGGTGCTAGTCTAGCTGTACCGCTGCACAGGCTGCTCAGGGATCTCTGCTGCGCTGCTGTACGTGTCACATCATCTGTTGCGAGGCACATGCTCAGTTTATTGTTGTCAGGTCAATGCCTCCATGCTTTACACAGCAACGCAGGACCTGGTTAAGCACGCCAGCCAGACAACGTAAACAAACTTCTCCAGCCGAATGTCTACCTTGTCTAACAAAATTATCTGCTCCTACACTGTTGCTGATGAAGCGGCTACTGCTGCTGCTGCTGTTGCTGCTTCCAAGAAGCACCTGAGCTCGACCCTGTCAACTGTACCTCTCCCCAACTGTGCCAGCAGGGGTGATGATCAGGCTGCTGTGGCGATCAGCTTTACAAAGCTACTGCTAACCCCTCATAGCCCACACAGCAATCTGATACATAAAGATGAAATAAGAAGAAGAAATAAGAATAACACGAACTCAGCGCAGCAGCGCACCTCATGGATGTCCTTGATCTTGCCAGTGTAGAACAGGATGCGCTCCGTTGTAGTCGTCTTGCCAGAGTCAATGTGCGCACTAATTCCAATGTTCCTGATCTTGCTGAGGGCCGCCTGCTCCTTCTCAGTCACTGGTTTGATCTGGGCAGTGTGCGCCTGCCGCACTAGGCTGTTGATGCATGGCAGCAGCACGCGCTGGCTGCTGTTGCTGTGCTGCTGCTGAGCCAGCATGAAGGATTTGGCTACTGCCCCACCCAGGGCGCGCATGGCGCCGAGGGGGCCCAACATGGCTACAGCTGACGTTTAAGTAAAATTTGGATTCACGCAGTACAGGTGTCACTCAGCAGCAGCATGCCCTCGAGCAGCAGCCCCCTGCCCCTCCTGACCAGTACAGACTAAAGCGGGCCCAGGTCCTACGAACAGCAACACCACGTCATTTAATATATCAAAAGAACAATTGATTGTGTCTTCGCTGCTCGTGTGCTTGGGAGTGACACTTGGAGGGAGGGTGGTCAGGTCATAAGCGGTGGGCGTCACATGCTCGACCCAGGAGCGCACATGGCATCTCAGAAAGAGACCCAAAGACACATCATTTGTAACCTGCTTGAGACCGCTGGCCACCATTGCGTTGATACCCGTCTGTGGCAAGGACTGGCAGTGAGGGCTTCCTTCCAACCACGCATTGGCGATTGCCTCAACTGACGAATCGAAATAAACATTGTATCGTTCAGAAAACCGTTGAAATACAATTACAGCAAATGTAGTACATGACCTGGACGGCAGCAGCTCTTTCATATGGCTCTGCTGAGCTCAAAGCGGCCAGTTCAATGCATCTGCGGCCCGCCGAGCGAAACCAGGTGAAAATCACACGTTTGGAGCAGCAGACATAGGCAGGCAGTGCAGACAGCGATCAGTGCTGCTGGTGCTACTGCTGCTGGCCACAGCCTCACCAACAACAGGCTGAGCCTGCTGTCATTGACCCATCAGCTCTGGCTTGCCTGCTGCACAGATTGAAACGTGGCCAACCCATGCATCAGCAAACAACAGCATGAGGAAGGCACCTTGCTTCTTGCAACCACCGCACGGCTATACCACGCAAAGCTGTCATGCAACTTGTTTGCTCTGTCGAATGTTGTTGGTGCTTGCAGGATTTGTGCTGTGGCCACATCGAGCCACAGACTTCAATCTGCCACAGACCAGCGTCATGTGAGTTGCAAAGCCGTTATGTAACAAGCTGTACAAGCTGTCGATATGATGCCACGCCTGGCAGCATGTGGGAGACAGCCACAAGACATTCGCTTGCACCCCATATGTGATGCTGCACTCAACATGCGTGTGCAGTAACTGCGCCGACAAATGCTTTTGATAGTAGACCTTATCCTTCATCCCTGCGTTGCTACTGCTCTTGTAGGCCCATGCGTGCTTGCAGCAGCAAGCAGTTGCTGGGAGGCCGTTAGTCTGCAGCAGCAGCAGCAGCAGGTGCAGCAGCAACGGGTGGCAGCTGGCAGCTGCGGCACACAACAATCACGGCAGCAGCTGCATACACGGGGAGTGCTGCAGCGATACCACCAGCAGCAGCAGCAGTCAGCAGCATGTGCCCAGCACATCATGCAAAGCACAAGCTGTGGCAAGCGGAGCAGGTGCCCGCAGCAAGAACGGCAGCACATACAATGGCAATGCCGGCGGCGGCAGCAGCAGCAGTCACACTGACAGTGCTGCGCTGGGCAGCCAGCAGCTAACAGGTTCTGAGGTCATGAAGCAGCTCAAAGCAGCACACAGCTGGCAGCAGCTGCAGCAGCTTGTGCAGCAGCACATACAGCAGCTCAACTGGCGGCACAGTTCGGCGCTTTTGACGCATCTAGCGCAGCTCACCAAGAGCCAGCAGCAGCAGGCGGAGAAGCAGCAGCAGCGGCAGTGGCGACGGCAGCAGCAGCAGCAATGTGAAGCGCAGTTGCAGCAGCATGCAGCGGCTCATCTGCAAGCAGAGCAGCAGCAGCAGCAGCAGCCTGGTGTGGAGTGCGTGCAGGAGTCACAGGAGCAGCCTGGGACCAGCAGCAGCAGCAGCAGCAGCAGAAGCAGCAGCAGCAGCAGAAGCAACATCATCATCAGCAGCAGTGCAGCGTTGCATGATCCAGGTTTGCAGCTATTTGTAGCTTCATCAGTCGTGCCGCTGGTAGATAGCCATATGCAGCATTACGACGCTCGCGGTCTAGCCAACACAGTGTGGGCTCTTGCAAGGCTGCAGCCAGCAGCTATACAGCAGCCTAGTAGAGCATGGCTGGTGAGGTTTTGCGCTATGAGCCAGCCGTTGCTACATCAGTTTGACGCGCAGCAGCTGTCGAATGCATTGTGGGGTCTGCTGCAGCTGCAGCATATACCACCAGATGCATGGCTGCAAGCATGGTATGCTGCCTTTGCAGCTGCCTTGCACAGCAGCAGCAGCAGCAGTGTGAGTTTGCAGGCATTGTCGAGTGCTGTCTGGTGCGTCACACAGCTGCAGAGCAGCAGCAGCAGCAGTGCCAGCAGGCTCCCAGGCGACTGGCTAGATCAGGTGCTGCTGGCAGCAGCAGCTGGCTTGCGAGAAGCAGCTCGCAACGACAGCAGCAGCAGTGGCAGCAGCAGCCAGGCTGTTTGTAACCTGCTGTGGTCATGTGCACAGCTGCAGCAAGTGCCACCTCAGCAGCTGCTGGAGGCAGTAGAGGCCTGGCTGCAGCAGCTGGTTGCCGCTCCTGCGTTGCCGCTACAGCAGCTCAGCAACCAGTCACTGGCAAACAGCTTGTGGGCAGTTGCAAAGCTGGCACAGCAGCAGCAGGGGCAGCAGGGGCACGGCAGTTCTGCAGCTGCAGCAGTGCAGGAGAGCGCCAGCAGTAAACGTAGCGAACCAAACGGCACCGGGGACTGCAACAGCAGCGACTTAAGCAGCATAGGGAGCATGGGTTTGGGCAGCAGGGATCGTAGCAGCAGTACAGAGACAGCAGCTCTCCTGCAGCAATGCGGCGTGTTGCTGCTGCGACTGACGCTGCCGCGTGTGAAGCTGCTGAACGGGCAGCACTTGTCAAACATAGTTTGGGCAGCTGGGGTGTTGCAGCTGCAACCGACCAGGAGCTGGCTATCGGCCGTGCAGCAGCTGCTGCAAGCAATTGCGGCTAGCTATCAGGACCAACAGGTTGCAAACATCTTGTGGGGCCTCTCGCAGCTCGTACAGCAGCAGCAGCAGATGGTGGGGCTGCAAGATGCGGTGCAGCAGCTGCTGACAGCGCAGCAGCAGCAGCTTCCAGGGTACAGCAGCCAAGCCCTAAGCAGCAGCCTGCTGAGTGTAGCCCGGCTAGGGTTGAGGGTGCCTGAGCCCTGCCTGCAAGCCTGGCTGAAGGAAGTGGCGCGACGCAACTACCTTTCAGCTGCTGGTGGTCAATCTATGACTGACAGCTGCTGCGCATTGGCTATGATACGGCGGCAGCAGGAGGCAGCAGCAGCTGCTGCAGCAGCAAAGCAGGCCAGCGCAACAAGTAGCGGTAGCGGTATTAGCAGCAGCAGTAGCGTAGCAGGCAGGGGTGTGCTGCAGTCCCGCAGCATCACCAGCAGCAGCAGCAGCAGGGCGAGCTTGTCATTTGGGTTTCAGCACAGCTTTGACTCAGAGTGGCTGACAGGGTTTTGCACCGCCAGCGGTTCAAGGCTAGGGTCTTTCACTGGAGATCAGCTAGCAGGGCTGGGCTGGGCGATGGCGGCTCTGCGGTTTAGGCCCCCTGTACCCTGGCTGTTGTCTTGGCATGCAGCGCTTGCAGGAAAGGCAAGCAGCATGTCAGGAGAAGCAGCACCAAAGGCGCTGTGGGCGCTGCAGCGGCTGCCTGCAGGACCTCAAGGTGCCTCGAAAGAGGCAGCAGCAGCGCAGCTTGTGGCAGCAGCAGTGGCAGCAGCAGCAGATGTGTCGGCGGCTGGCCGTAACAGCTTCACCCCTCACAGCTTGGCAGTAGCAGCTTGCTTTACTGCTGCAATCGGGAGAAGCAGCAACAGGGCAGTGCAGGCACGGCCAGCAGTGCAGCAGCTGCTGCAGGCGCTGCCGAGGTTGCTGGGCAGCTGCAGCAGCCAGCAGCTGCTAATGGTGCTTTCGGCTGCTGCTGCAGTTCAGGCACCTCTGCCAGCTCAGCTGATGCCAGCTGTGCTGCAACGGTTGCAGCAGTTAGCACGACAACGACGGCTGGACAGCAGAGATGCTGCAGCTGCTGTTGCGGCTGTAGCGCGGCTATCGGCGGCTGCAGCTTCATCCAGCAGTGTTCAGCAGGCGACTGGCCGCACTACTGCAGAGCAACCACAGCAGCAGCAGCAGCGGCGGCGGAGAAGATTTAGGCCGCCAGAGGACTGGACAGGCAGCATGCTGCAGCATTTTGCATTGCAGTCAGCAGGGCCGAGTGACCTCAGCACGATGCTGTGGGCACTTGCTGCATTGGGCTACAGGCCTGGTAGGGGCTGGCTCCAAAGCTGGACAAAGCACAGTCAGCAGCAGCTGCAAAGCTTCACTCCTGCGCAGCTTGCATCCAGCGCCTGGGGTCTAACGGTGCTGCGTTACATGCCAAACCCTAGCTGGTTAGCAGCATGGGTTCAGGGTACAGGGCTGCAGGCAGCAGCTGCTACACCCAGTGAGCTGGCGTTGACGCTGTATGCTGCTGCTGCATTGGGATGTCAGGTGGATCGAGCGTGGCTGCAGCAGGCTGCGTTACTGACGGCTGGCAGTATCGGGCGCTGGTCATTGCGTGACCTGGCAATGGGGCTGTGGGGTTTAGCGCGGCTAGGGGTTAGGGCTGTAGCAGATGGTGAGCTGCTTGAGGTTCTGCTGGGTAACATGATGGCTGCTACAGCTGCCGGAGGCCTGCAGCAGCTCAGCCAGCATCACCAGCTGCAGCTGCTGCAAGCTGCTGTGCTGCTGCGGCAGCCAACGGCCTCAGAAGCAGCACAAGGCTGTGAAAGGCCGCTGCCAGCAGCAACGAGTGCCGCGCAGCAGCAGCAGTACAGCAAGTCAGCTGTGCGGCGTATGCGCTGGCGTGCAAAGAGTGCAGCAGAGCGGGCTGCTGCTGCAGCGGCTGCAGCACGAGTGGCACTGCAGCAGCAAAAGCAGCAGCAGCGGCTGCTGGCTCAGCTACACCATACCCCTGGCAGCAGCACTGCACCATCTGCAGCAGTACAGGAAGCGCTCGCAGCATGGGAAGCAGCAGCAGCAGATGCCGCAGTCGCTGCATCTGCTGCTTTGTATGCAACCACTGCCAGGACTCCGGACGCTGTGGGTCTGCCAGTGGACCAAGCGTGGCTGCTGCTGTGGTGCAAGGCGTCGCTGCAGCAGTTACATAGGTGGCAACCAAGCATGGCAGCTGCTGTTCTGTCTGCAGTTGCAGTGCTAGGCGGGTCTAGTCCCCCTCCTGTTGCATGGCAGCAGCAGGTGCTGCAGCAGGTGGTGCGGCAGGCACGGCGGAAACGGCTGCTGCAGACAGATGCAGATGCGATCACCCGTGCTCTGCAGGTGCTGAAGTCACCACTGCTTAGCCAGTGGATGAGTCAGCTGGATGGCAGTGGTCAACCGGCAGATGATGCAGCAGCAGCAGCAGCAGAGCAGGAGCAAGCCACCCAGCAGCAGCAGCAGCTGTTGCGTGTTGTGCGTCGTCAACAACGGAAGCGCCAAAATGCAGCTGCTGTTTCCAGTGTGCAGTACCCGCGGCAGCTCAGCGGCAGCGCATTGCTGCAGCTACGCAGGCAGCACCGCACGGTGCGGCTGACAGGCTGGTGGAAGCAGCAGCAGCAGCTGCAGCAGCAGCGGCTGCTGCAGCGGCAGTGGCGATCTGCAGCAGCAGCTGAAGGTGCTAGATCGGTCTGGCGCCCTGTACCACCTATCAACGGCTACCGCAGCTCGTATCCAACCCCACGTGGCGGCAGCAGCAGCAGTGGCAGCATGGGTTCGTTGAGCAGTGTTGGCAGTCCAGCAAGCAGTGTGGATAGTGCCACAGTGCCTGTGCCTAGTTCGCTGGTGAGTGCATCCAGCCCTGGCAGTAGCATGGGGTCCAATGTTGGCCCCAGCCTGGAGGGTCGGAAGATCAGCAGCAGCATGCTGCTGCAACGGCCAATGCGCTACAGCCAGGCAGACAGCAGTGGCAGCAGCAGCAGCATTGACTGCGGCTCTGACAGCAGCAGCAGCAGCAGTGACAGGCCATCAGCAGCGGCTGAAGCAGGTCTCAATGGTGTTGCTGCTGGAACTGCCGATGATGCGTCAACAGCAGCAGCAGCTCAGCCAATGCCTGACAGCAGCAGCAGCAGCAGCAATAGCAGCAGCAGCAGCAGTGGCAGCCTGGAGATCGACCAGTCAGCACCAGCAGCAGCGTCCAATGTTGTGGCCAGCAGCAGTGTTCGTCTCAACGGTGCTAGTGCTGCTGTTGTGCAGCCTGTTTGAAGCAGCTTTGGTGTCGCTGCACCTGGTTTTGATGCTGCGGGTGCAACGCCGGGCGTAGCTGCTGCTCCTTTGGTCGAGGGCCACCTACCTGGTGGCAAGCAGCAGCATCTGTCTTGGGCATGTCGAGCAGATTGAACTGTACAGTGAACTGGGATGCTATGGTATCGTGTTGCATTGAATCGTGTGTTTGTAACATCTCTTGATTCAATCAATTGAATCGTATTGTAGTACGCCGTACTCGTGACTAGCTTAGGAGCTACAGTGCAGTATGTTTGCAACAACGTAGAATGCCCTTTACACGGTGTATGTTGCAGCAAAGAAATTCCTTTGTAGTGCCCCCTACAAGGGTTTTGTACAGTTTCATCAACAAGGCTTCCACTTGACGGCGCCCCTGAACATGAAAACATCCTTGGCTCTATGATTTTATCAGCGTGAATAAGATGCGCATGCGTGATGACATCACATTGTGGGTATACATTCTAGAACGATATCTCAGCGTGCCCGTTCGCTCCCCTGTCAGCACCAAAACGGCGCTGCCAACACCACTGACAGGTGTCACTCTCCAATAACATAACGCATAAGCTATATAATGGAATCCGATTTCATAGTGACTATCACATTGTCGCTGACTGACTTCACCAAATCATCATTATACATAACAGGTACGCCGCCCTGCAAAACAGGTTGTGCTGCGCCTCAACGCACAGCCCAAGGATTTCAGGCTGCAGAATGGGGAGCAGTCAGCGGAACTTGAGGCATATCAGGATGCTCTGTCGCAGCTTGGTGCAGCCTACACAGCCACGGTCACCACTTTGCAGCAGCAGGCTTCTGCAGGCTCAACTACAGCAACTAGTGCAGTGCAGCAAGCGCACGAGCAGATGCTAGCAGCACTTCGTCATGCTGTCAACGCCAGTTTTGGCTACAAGAGGGTTTGGGTTGGCAAGTCCTTCCCATGGTGGACTCAGGGAGCTCACAGATGCTGTGGAGGACAGGAAGCAGGCTTACCTGCGCTACAAGAACTCAGGGCTTGTAGCAGATTGGGCTACTTACAAACAGCAGCAGAAGGCTACTACACAGCTGGTCAAAGCAGCAGAGAAGCAGTACAAAGAGCAGTGCCAGCATGCCATTACTTCTGCATACACAAATCGCATGAATGATGACAGCCTGCTTGGAGAGAAAGACATGTGGCAGCTTGTGCGTCGTCTGTGCCCTAAGCATGTCAGCGAGGCAGTTTACAGCGTCATGCAGCATCCATCTGGGCATGTGGCATCTACCCCAGCTGAGAAAGCTGATGCTTTCAAGTGTCATTATGAGCGCGTTGGCAGCCATGCAGCATTTGCTTCCTCCAACCCCCAGTTTGACGCTGCACACATGTCTTGTGTTGCAGCCAATGTGCAACAGTATTTGCAAGACTCTGCTAACTCCCCTGCCACCCCGCTGGACCTGCCCATCACTGCCGCCGAAGTTTCCGACTGCCTGCAGAGGCTGCGCACTGGCAAGGCCGGCAACCCGGCTGAGGAGGGCATTGTCAATGAGCTACTCAAGTATGGAGGCAGCACGGCCGCAGATATGTTACTGCAGTACTGCAATCTGATGTGGCAGCTTGAGCAGGTGCACCAGGTGCCAGGTACAGTTGTGAACATGCCCAAGAAGGGTGACCTGACAGACCCCACCAACTACCGTGGTATCACCCTGCTTAGCGTGCTTTACAAATTTTGGTTGGTGTGCTTCTTCAGCACATGCTGTTGGCTGATTGGGGTGTGTCACTGACACACCGCAGATATAATCTTATGCTCAATCTGGAGAGACCCTGTGCTCAACGGATGGCCTCAATCTGCTACATTGTGTGCTCATCTTCTTTCGTCATGCGTTGACATTGTGCTCATTTTGGGGTGGCTCATACCATCTGAGATGGTGACTGGACCCACATGTAACTACTCTCTCTCAAATTTTACACCAGCGTTCTCAACCAGCGCCTCATCAAGTTTGCAGAAGGCAAGTCAGTGGCGGAGGGCACGACACAGCAAGCGGCAGCAGCAGCAGCAGCAACAGCAGGCGCAACAGCAGCAGCAGCAACAGCAGGCGCAACAGCAGGCGCAACAGCAGCAGCAGCAGGCACGTCAGCAGCAGCAGGCGCAACAGCAGCAGCAGCAGGCACGTCAGCAGCAACAGCAGCAGCAGCAGCAGCGTGTAACTGCTGCTACAGCAGCAGGAACGCCGTTGCTGCACGAGAGCCAGAACGGCTTTCGTCCCAAGCGCAGCTGTGCTGACCACCAGAGTGTGCTCAGTGAGGTGTTGGGTGGGAGGAAAGCTGAGGGAAGGATTCTTATGTGCTGTTTGTTGACACCTATAAGGCTTTCCCAACAGTGTGGCTTGATGGGCTCTTTCAAAAGCTGTGGGACAAGGGTGTGCGTGGAAAGATGTTCCGCGTACTCTACAACTTGTATCAGGGTGCACGCCGTGTGGTGTCTCACGAAGGTCATGTCACTGAGAGCTTCACATGTGACCTTGGTTTGCATGAGGGCGATGTTATTTCCCCACACTGTACCTGTACTTCATTGATGATCTGCTGCATGAGGTGCATGCAAAGCACCCTGGAATCACCCTTATGGGCCCTTGTGACGAACCTGCTGGTCAGGTTGTGGCAGCCATGCAGGCTGATGACTTTGTTGCTGTGTGCGGATCTCTGGCTGAGGTTCAGGCTGTGGCTGCAACAGTTTATGAATACAGTTGTAAGTGGCGGTTCAAGCTGAATAGCTTGAAGTCTGCTGTCATGCATGTCTCACCAGCTAGACAGCCCAGCCAGTTGGCTGATTCTGGCATCGTTTGGAATGGTGTGCCTGTGCCTGTTGTATCAGAGTACTGCTACCTTGGCCTGTGGTTCAACAATGCCTGCAACTGGAATACGCACTTTGAGAATATGTTGGCAAAAGTGCATCGTGTGAAGGGTGGGCTCATGCCAGTCTGGAAGAGCCGGCTCATCAGCGTGGAAGTAAAGCGTATCATTCTGCTTACATGCGTTCGCCCGATTGTTGAATATGGCAGCGAGGTCTGGTTTCCGTCAACTGCAAGGCAACTGCAACAGATTGACAAAGTGCAGACTGACATCATCAAGTGCTCAATGCGTTGTGGCAAGGAGCGCCCTTGCACTTCACTTGTTCTGGCTGAATGGGGTGTGAAGCCATTGCACATGTGGCTTCATCAGAGGGCGATGGAGTATTACTTTAGGGTTCAGCGTATGCAGAACTGTCGGTTGCCACATCAGGTGTTTTCAGCTGAGTGGAAGCGCCCTAGTGGTGCTGTTGCGGTGACACCTTGGCATAAGTATGTGCAGAGTTTGCTTTGCAAGTATGGTGTGGATGTTGAGGCGGCGGCTGATCGAGCTAATGCGTGCAAGAATCACATCAACCGTCAGGTCAGGAAGCTGCATGCAGACAGAATTGTTTGTGAATCACTGCAGCACTCTACTTTGAGCCGTTACATCACGCATGTGCACCCTACACATGCTGATGCCATGCGTTTTAAAAGGGCTAGGCCCTTTTTGTGTTCTGGTGCGCCAACGCGTGGTATTGAGTTGCTGATGCGTGTTCGAATGGGCTGTCTTTGCGTGCATGAGCGTACCAGTCGTTATGGTGGCAGCAGAGCTGATTCTAACACAGCATGTCCTGCTTGTGGTCAGGGTGTTGAGTCTTTGTCACATCTGATGTTTGATTGTCCCGCTACTTCTGCTCAGAGGGATACTATGCTTGATGAAATTCGGTCTGTTTTGCGTGATGTTGCTGGCGGCGCTGAAAAATTGCGCAATGTGTTGTCGTTGACTGATGCATCCACCAAGTTGTTGCGTTTTGTTTCTGATGATGTTTGGGGTAGTAGGGGGGTGTGCCGAGTGATATCTAGGAGCATTGCTGAGTATCTTGTCCAAGCTTGGGATGTGCGTAATAATTGCAAACACAATGGAGCAGTGCTCCCTCTTTCTTCCGCTCCTGAGGGGCGCGGGGCCGATGGCGTTGATGCTATGGCTTAATGGGTAACATGATGATGATGACATTCAGAAGCACAGCAGTGGGGAAAGGCCCCTCTGGTCAGGCACCGATTTGCCAGACAGTATCCTCGCAATGTGTCACCAAAACAGCACAGACCAGACGCTCGTCTCAGATGTTGAAGTTTAACGATTACAACTCAAAGAACGTTGTGTTCCCAGCTCCAGCGTATGCGGCGTCACCACGATCGCCATACAGTCAAAACCGTATCACTACTGCTACTCCGCATGCCCCACCCAGCCCTGCTGAGCAAGCTGGTAACCCCAGGGGCCGCGGCCTGCTGTCACACACAGCCACGTCGCTGTTACACATCAGCCCCCTCCCCCACCCCCCCTGCCAATGACAGGCTCATTGGGCACCACCTGATCCATCGACCTTCCCACGTCAGCTGGAGGCCAGTGACTCTAGCGCATGCTGCGCCATCATAGTCACTATACGGTATGCCTAATCTGGGGCATCGGCATGCTGCACTATGGCAACCACCCCTGATGCAGTGGCTACACACGCAACAGCGGTTGAACTCAAGCCATCCTCCTCCTTCTCCAGAGCTCTCACCACTACACCAGCTGAATTTTCCATGTCCCACCATGTCGACAAGATTGTGTGTCGGTTGCTGCAATGGCACCGCTGCAGTTGCGGCCATCGCCGCCAGCTGCATGTGCTGCCACGGCAGAAAATATTGTCCTGGAAGGGCTGTCCTATGCAAGCATGGTGCCAGCATGCAGTGCTGTGGACAGCTGCTTGCAACTGCAGGCATGCAAGCGTGCTCATCATTGAGCAGCTGCATGCCCCATTGGCTTTGCCTTCAGCTGCCTCCGCTGCAGCTGCAAGTTGAACGATCATCACGGATATCACCTGTACATCGCTGGTATCCTGTGTACATCTAGCAGCTGCTGCTGTGTCCAGGCTTCACAAATGCTGCAAGCCTTGGGTGGGTGTCAGCTCTGCTGCTGCAGATCCTGCATTTGCTGCATGAGAACCGCACGCTTATCTGCCCACTCCTGCCGTATCTGCTGAACGCTGGCCTCAGCCCCTGCCTGCAGCAGCAAAGAGAAGGAATGCATATCATTATCAGAAAGGCTTCAAGCTTGCTTGTGCTAGCCAGCCATTGTGTGCGCAACAGCGCTGTTGGCCCACAAGCAGGCAGGTGTGGCCGTATATGAGCAACATCATGCTTGAAACCCCATGCAAACAGGCGGAGTGCGGCAAGCCTGGTGGCAGGTCAGGCTGATGACAGAGCTGCTGCAAGATGAATGTTGCTCAGCTGCTTTTTCAAGCAGTCATGCTTTGCTTTCTGCAGGACTGTGCTACCCACCTTGATGCTTGCTGCTAGGCGCTGCACGTCTGCTGTGAGCTTGTCTTCTACTGTCATCGTGTCATCCTCCTCACAGGCATCCTGCAAGTATCAGCAGCAAGTGAAAGACAAACGTGGTTGATCTGCCCTACATCTGACTTGCGCTTGTCACGGGTCTGCTGTGAGACCCAAGTCTAATCGTGTATGCATGTCTTGGTTGCTGCACGGCCACTGCTGCTGCCTGCTGCCCCACCTCTTGGAACTGCACTTGTACGCATGAGCCCTCTGTGCCCAGCTGTATTGTGTCACAACTGCGCAGCTTGTAGGCTTGACCTGCAGCCAAAGCACCATGCACCAGCTCAGCATGTGCTTGTGAAAGCAAACACAAAGCAACTTGTGTGACCTGGCCAGTCATGTTGTGGGCGGTGCTGAGGAAGACCAGGCACCACTGCCACTGAATACCTGTCAGCAACTTGCCCTCTCCATCATTTATCCTAGTGCCATTGGTGCTGCCCAGGTCCTCTACGAACCAGCTGCCATCTCTGAACAGTACTGCTAGGTGCTTGCTTGAAACTGAAGGGTCGTTCAGCGGTATCGCGTTGCCTGTTTTGATCCTGCCCAATCCAATGCGTTTACTGTTTGCTTCTCGAGTAATCGAAGAGCCAGCAGCAGGTCCAGATAGGACAGTGAGCGTTATTTGAGCCATGCTGCGAGCGAGGAGAGACCAGGTCGAACTAAACAGAACTAGACAGCATCGAGCACTTCAGAATCAAAGCTTCAACGAAGGACACCAGAATCACAACCCTGTGTGCAACACATGTTTGAAAAGTGTTACAAACCAACACCATGACATTGCACATAGAGGTCACTCGATTGAGCCATAACGCCGCCACGTGGTCGGCAAGAAACTACAAGAAGGGCTTACCCCAGCACCATTGCCAGATTGTAGCTGCAGACAGCGGTTTCAGCGCCGCTCAGACCAGCTCATGTCACACTCACGTGGAGTGCAGTGTACAACAGCACGCCCACAGTATGCTGAAGTGAGCAATGCATGGACCAAAGACCTGTGGGTTTCCCATATGCTCTCAAATTATTGCGGCCGGCAACCAGGTTGACACCTCTACCCCACAGAGAATGGGGCAGCAGTTCTGCAATGTCCCCCAAAAGCACTTCAAATCTTTGTACGCACTACATGCTCTCCCCAGCTGGCAGCAGTGCCCCTAATGCCTGAAAAACGGTCTCTGTTGCACACAGCACTGCTCTCCCCACATATCCATTGATGACCAGAGTAGGCATGCATACCGCTGGCTGCTGACACAGCTGTGTGCGCAGACACCAGCACACCTGCAGCACTAACGGCCAGTGCTGTACACACACCCCAGCCTGTGTTCCAGGCCACCAATGGCATGCAACAATTCAGAGAGCATACCAGCTTCATGCATGTCAAGTCCTCAGCACCACCGGATACATAGACAAACATTGATGGCACACATGGATGAGCACACCACGTTGCAGGATTCTGCAAGCATGAGCAACACTGTGCATAATGCAGCTAGAAGTCATCATAATCAATCCTGAAGTCTGCCGACTCCAAGCCAATGCCTCCCGGCCTATCTGACAGTGACAGCCCTGTCTCATGCAAGTCCATGCAAAGGCCGTGCTGCTCCCTTGCAGCAGCAGCAGCCTGGCGTGCACAACGCTGCTGTGGCTCCTGACCAGCACCTGCCCTGAATACCTCTGAGTAGTCACCAGCGTCTAGGCCCTGCAGCAGCAAAAGAGCAGCAGCAGCAGCAGCATTCATATGTGCAGCCATATTTGTGTGCCATGTGGCCATCTCATGAAACCAGGACACGCATTTGCAGGCAACCTCACGGGCTAGAAGGGAGCAGAGGTCGCTGTCACATCTGTTGCTTCTGGATAACTTCATGCTTGCAACCCAGAGGCAATTCTGTCAGAGTTGAGCGCAGGCGGCTGCTCACCTCCAGAGGTACGCTGAGGTCTTCAGGAATCTCCACGTCACTGGCTGAGTCATCATCGTCATCTTGCCACTGCGCTGCTGCTGTTGCCGATGCACGCTGCTGCTGCTGCTGCTGTGACGCCTGCAGGCCCCCGCCCTGCGAGCTCTGCGACAGCTGCCTGCGTGCAGCTTCAAACAGCTGCCGCTGCTCCGCAATGCCAAAGTCATCATCATCTTTGCTGCTGCTGTCGCTGTCACCAAAGTCCACACCCCCTGCAGCACTACCATACACATGCGGCATCTCTGCCAGACCTGCCCTGCCAGCAGCAGCAGCAGCTGCTGCGGGCTGCACATCTGCAGCAATCGCGCTGGCTGCCATAGAGCTTCCTGGGCTCTCTAAGTCATGCCCACTGCCGTAGTACAGGCCATGCTGCTGCGCTGAACTGTGCTGTGGGCTGCAGCTGCTGCTGGCACCAGGGCTGGCGCCTGCTGCTGACTTTCCTGTTCCTAACAGTCCCACACGCCTCAGCTCCTCCCGCAGCTCATCTGGGGCACCTGGCGACCTGCTGCTGCTGCTGCTGCCGCCAGGGCCCTTGACTGCTGGCAGTGGCGCCAGCTTGTTGGGCCTGTTGCAGGGCATGGCAGCGTAGCAGCACGCTCCGTGAAGTTGTTAGGCATTGTTGCGGCCTTGGCAGCATGTACCTGACTCACACTGCTCATTGCTACGTATCCGCCGTGATGCAGATATGACAGCAGATATTCCGCGAAGCTTGTACATGCCTTGCTGCTGCATGCCTTGAACAAAGCTGGTGGGAGTGCCCTGCAACCATATACGCCAAACCATGACTTGCAGCTGCAAGTCGCTCCCTCACCTCAGTTGCGCCAGGGGCTCCAGCGCTCCGAGGCGTGCAGGCATTGCAGCTGCAGGCGGTGACGCTATGCTGCCCTGCTGCTGTTCCATGCTGGCAGATGGGCTGCTGAAGCCGCTGCTGCCAGCTGCCTCGCTGCCTGGGCTGCCTCTGTCTGTTGCATGTGCTGCTGCTGCTGGGTTGTGTGGTGGTGGGCTGTCCAGGCCGTGCAGCTCCAGGCTCATTGTAGCAGGGCTGCGGTCTAGGTGGCCAAATGACTCGGATGCCTCGCCAGCCATGGCCGCAGGTGGGACCCCCTACAGCACGAGCATCAAGATTGCCGAATTACATTACGGAGACAAGTCAACACGAGTGCTTGCGGCTGCTGCGATGAGTGCGATTACACGGTAGCATTCACGTGGCGCGTGACACGGTTGTGCGGCAACAGGGATGCGCACCTGCTGCTGTGAGAGGGCTGCATCCATGCTGCCCTGTGCGCCACGCACCGGCCTGCTCTGCTGCTGAGGGAGGCTGGCGCCGCTGCTGCTGCCATCAGACTCATGGCCTGAGCCACCCGAACGGGGCTCCACTGCAACCTGCAGCACAAACGCGGTGAGCATGCAGGCAGATTGCACAGCGCATCAGCCAGGAGCTCAACCTGGACATTGTCAACAGACCACAGCAGGTTGTTTCCTGTTGTGTCTGCAGTGTTGAATATGGCAGTGGCTGGTGCTGTGCAGCAGCACACGCTTCTGCAGGGCAGGTGTCAAGGTACGGCAGTTGCGATGCACTCACAAAGACGGCAGCATACTCCTCTTCTGCATGGCTCTGGCCGTGCAGCATGCTTGCTGTCAGCAGGTCCTCCTCCACATCATCAAGGTGGGACCCCGACTTGGATGCCCGCTGCTTTGCAGCAACGGCTGATGCATATGCAGCCCATGGCTGCTGCTGCTGCTGCACTGAGGCACTGTCCGCGTTGTGCGTGTAGTCAGATGCAGCTGCAGCTGCTGCCTGCTGTGCTGGCCTGTACACTGGCGATGAGCCTTGCTGCAGGGGCTGTTGCGCCATGTGTTGACTAAGCAGCTGCAGTAGCAGCGGAGTGCTGACATCCCCGTCAGCGAGCCCCTGCGTGTGGTCAGTTGAATGTTCATGAGCTGCTGGTCAACTTGCATGCCATGCACCAACACGCACTCCACAGCGCGAATACATCTGCCATACTACACGCCGCTGCTTACAGGAAGCGACCTCTGCAAATATGCACAATACAGAGTTGAAATTTGCTGCCATGGGCTGCTGGCACGGGACCTGAACATGTCAGACATCTGCTAGCATGTTTCAGCGCTGCTTCCCAGCTCACCAAGTGCTGCTCCAAGCTGCTGCGGTCCCACAGCGGCGCTGCGAGCTGCATCTCCGGATCAAAAACCTGCAACACACAGCCGCATATGATGTTCAAAGCTGTGCTGCACAGCGCACATGGCACAGCAAATGATCAGGTACTAGTACAGCGGCGCAGGATACAAGCGCACCAGAAGGCAGCATGACGTGTGACATCTGCTGCCTCACCTGAAGCGTGAACTGCAGGTTGCACCAGCGCAGAAACTCACGCACCAGCTCCACAAGCACGACGCCTGCATGTGCAGCCACAGTAAACACAACATGAATGGGAAGAGCGCGGTTCACTTCTGCTGATGCTACCGCTGCTGAGCCTCAGCAGGTATTGTGTGCCAACTTTGGCGATCCCTGCTGCCGAGCTGCTTGCAGGATTGTATGCTCTGCTCACCAGTTGGGTCCTGCAGCAGCTGCTCCCTATGCGCTCCATCAGACTTGCTGGCGAGACCTGCAGTAGCAGGCCATGGAAAGTCAGCTGAGTCCTGCAGCGTTCTTCTTGACACATCTGCGAAGGCTGAGGTGGCAGGTTGGAGTCCAGTTCAACAGAGAGCAGCAGCAGCCGTGGGCAAAGGTCAAGAAGTTGACCCTTCTGAGCTCACCTACGCCACCGTTCTGTACGTCCTGGTCGTTGATAGCCAAGAACACGTTGGCACGCAGCTCTGCCTGCAGGCAGAAGAAGTGATGTCAAGTATGCCCAGCCTGCTGATGACCAGCACTTGCTGCGGTTTTTGGAGTGTTATGCTTACCTTGAGCCGTGTAAGCACCCCTTTGCTGTCCAACACTTGTGTTACCCGCTGCACTCAGGGAACAGCAGCACAGGTGAACACCCTGCTTGGCAAGCGCCCTGCCCTGCAACGCCATCGAACACCACAGACAACTCAAAGTTACCTCTTTAATAGTATCCATTTTTTCGTATCGCAGTCGCCCTGTATGCAAGCTGTGGTGTGAGCTGCTTTTTCCAAATCAAACTTCATGTGCTTGACCAGTCACGACAGAGCTCCGAACGACGTTATATCCAATATCAAGGTGATCAAGGTGGGAGATCGTAGGTGCAGCAAGCAGGGTCTGACCTTGGGTGAACCAGGTCATAACTGCCACCACAGCTGCTTCTTGTATGGGGCCCATAGGACAAGAAGATGCACGTAGATTACTAGTAGTTACTAATACTGTCAATTCTGAAGCCGATGCAGAACACGAGATAACCCTGCTGCTACTGCTGCTGACATGGTTTGACAGCAGCTCAAGTGACAGCAACATGCAGTGCAGATGAAGTGCACACTCCAGGTTTAATCTTCCAATGCCATGAAACTACTGCTCAACTTCCAAGGCGCTGCCTCAGGCAGTAATGTCCCACAGGACAGAGCTACCAAGCTGGTGCTACTGCGCATCTTTGCTGGCTTCTGGACCTTGGGCCTGCTCAATAACTCAGCTTACGTAATTATGATAGCTGGTGAGCCCTCAGACGCGGCTGCTGCCATCACCCCTACAGCACAACCCTCCAGACTTGCCGACCATGTGCCTCTCCCAGTACTGGCCACCTGATGTTGCTGCCCTGCAGCCTCTCCTCTGCACAATCTCATTCGAAGCTGCATCACCCCCGTCACGCCGTCAATGCTGCAGGTGCCAATGAGATAGCAGCAAGCGCAGTTGGCCTAGTCTACCTGTTTGCAATTGGCCCCACCATCGTAGTGAAGCTGACAGCTCCCTACTGGTTCCACCTTGTCGGCTACAGCACTCGATTCTGGGTAGCAGCAGCGCTCATGAGCTGCTCGTTCATCATTGTGGGCTGTAGCAGCAGCATGACAAAGCAGGTGCGAGCAGCAGATGAAAGCTTAGCCCATTACACAGCAGCAGCAGCAGCAGTAGCAGCCTGACAGAGCTCTGCCTGCCGCCCTGATGGCAGCGTAGACTGGCAGCACCCTGCGCTGACTGCTGTATGATCACAGCGCCCTGCCACCTTGCACAAGGGAGGCGGCTGTGTTATTCAATACGTTCATCAGCACAGCCAGTGCAGACGACTTACTGCAGCATGCCGTGCCATGTATCTATGTAGCCAGCAAAGTACTGTTGTACTGCCCTTGCCTTGGCTGCACAGCACACCGCTTGCCACAGTTTGCCAAGGGAGCACTTTCGTGTGCCGTATAGTAACTTGTCAAATTGTGATATGGTTTCATACTCTTCAGCTGCTGGGTGTGGCGCTGGTGGCCATACAAGGGGGCCTTGGGGAGGCCTCAGCGCTAGGGCTGTGCTCGCTGTACCCCAACCAGCTGTCGCTCACTGCGTGGTCCAGCGGCACTGGCTTTGCAGGTGAGAGGGGAATTGTGAATCACATCATCTGTGAGCAATTGCATTTGGGGGCTGCAGATTGTAGACAGATGATGATGCATCAGTCACGATCGTCAGTACCTGCAAAACCAAGATCGCCTGCGGCGTAGCAGACGTCAGCACACTTGCTGTGGGCTTTTGCAAGTGCTGGTGCTGCATCTGATGTGCTCTGCATCGAGTCTGGATACCACGCTACTGGCGCCCTGCAACCACAGCTGCTATGCCTGCATGGGTATGATGCACCCGCAACTGGATGTCCCCCACTCGACCATGCTGCTGCTGGTCTGGTTCAATCTTAATAATAATCACTCCTTGTAAGCCATACCTTTCGGCATCGGCAACCGCGCCTCACCCACTGGGGAGGCGGAAAGCAGACTGATTATTCTCTCTATTTTCGGTGTAAGGTAGACCACCCAGACCCTTACACCCCTTACTAGGCAGCATGTGGGAATCACCCCATACGGTGGACTGCATACCTAGCAGGGCCGGGGTGTATATAGCCAGCAATCGACGGAGTCCTGCGGAGAGTCGCGAGGACATTAGCAGCATCCTTCCTTCGGCTTTCGCCGACTGTATCCCTGAGTCCAGAGACATACTGCTTAGGCTCAGAATCGAACCTGCAACCTTTCGGCCACTGTTCGTCCGTCATCACCACTGCGCCACGTGTTTTACGTCCCGCCGGACGGTCTGGTTCAATCTTGTCTTGCCGCACTACTACTGTTGCGTGTCTCTTGCTGCTGCCCTGCAGGCATAGCTGGCTATGCCTGGGTGGCAATCCTGCACTACTGGCTAGGCCTGTCCTACACAGCTACACTGCTGCTAGCCAATGTCATTCCTGTGGCCTGGCTGGCTGTGTTCCATCTGGGGCTGCAGCGTGTGCAGCCCAGCCAGCTCAGCAAAGCAGCTGTTGACTACCAGCCACTGCCAGTGACTGCTAATGAGCTACATGGTGAGCAGCAACGTGCAGCCTGAGGTGGGGTGGCCAGCATTGGAACATATTGCTTGGTTGAGAACCACGCAGCTCAGCAAGGAAGCTGTCAGCTACACACCACTGCCAGTCGCTGCAGTTGAGTTGCACGGTGATCAGCAAGGTGCAGGCAGGGTAGCCAGCATGCAGCAGACTGCCAGCTTGATGATTCGGCCCCCGCGGCTCAGCAAGGCAGCTGTCGACTACCAACCACTGCTAGTCGTAGCAGCTAAGCTCATGATAAGCAGCAGAATATAGGCATGAAGCAGCAAGCAAAGGACAGCTGTTCGCCACTCCAAGAGCGCTCGTCAATTGCAGTTGTGTGAGGGTACTGGGTATTCTGAGGTGCTTCCTCTTTGAACCGGCTCATTGTCAAATGCCTGGTGCTGCAGGTGCTGCATTGGATGTGGTCTCACCATCAGAGGCAGGTGAAACTCTGCTGCGGCTCCGCGCTGGCAGCAGCAGCAGGCCTGGCCATGCACGCCTAGAGCTCAGCCGAAGCCCCAGCAGAGAAGCGCAAAGAGAGGGCTATGCACAAGACCAGCAGCATAGCCACCAACAGCAGCAGCAACAGCACTGGCAGCAGCAGCAGCAGGACGAACGGCTGCTGCCAGATGGTGTAGTCAGCAGCAGTGTGCTCAGCCCAGCAGGTTCAGTTCAGATTGGTGGGGTCGATCCAGGGCATGTGCCGACTGAACACCACAGCCCAAGCTATCAGCAACACCGCCTACAGCAGGAGCAACAGCAGCACCAGCAGCAGCGAGACACAGGGCATGATGCATCAGCCATGACGTTCCGGCAAAGGTTGAAAGTTACATGCGGCCTGTGGCCGTATATGGTGCCGCTGTTTGTGGTGTACTTTGCCGAGTATGCCATGCAGAGCGGCACCTGGACTGCGATTGGCTTCCCAGTAACCTCTGCTGATGCGCGGCACAAATTCTACTTGTATTCAAACTGGTTGTATCAGGCAGGTGAGATGGTGGGGTGATGAGTCAGGCAGCGCTGCTTGCAAGGGCCGGGGCGTGCGCACAGGACTGATCTGATTGCACACAGCATTATAGCAGCTGCAGCATTCATTGCTGATCATGTTTTGGCTGCTCACAAAGCAGCAGGTTGCGTGGGGCAGGCAGTCAAAAGTGTGTGGTGCTTGCTGTTTGGTTGCTTGTACCCTTGTTTCATGCATGATGCTCTGCACTTGGCACAGCTTGTCCACTGCTCCTGTACACCTCTAAATGCAGCAAGATACAGCTCGACTGACATCGACAATGGCATTTCCTATTATGGCTTGCCACCTTCTCTCATAATTCGACACCTATCGACTTGTGTGTGATTGCCGCATGCATTGCAGGCGTCTGCGTATCTCGCTCGTCAGGCATGCTGTACCAAGCCAACCGCGTGGTTCTGTGGCTGATGCCTGGCCTGCAGTGCCTGCTGCTCGTCTTCTTCACCATTGATGCAGTTACGCACATCTGGTACAATTGGGGGCTGCTGTCGTTGTGTTTCGTAGCGGGCCTGTTAGGAGGAGCAGTGTATGTCAACAGCTTCACGCTGCTGTCAAAAGAGGTTGAGCCAGGCCTGAGGGAGTTTAGCCTGAGTGCAGCGTGCGTGGCTGATAGTCTGGGCATCGCTTGCGCTGATGTTGCGGCGATTGCCATTCAAGGGTGCCTGTTCAGGTGGCAGCACCTGCCTGGTGCTGCATATGCATGTGGCAGTACATGACATTATGACAGCAGGGTGTGTGTACTGGCACGATTGTAACAGACACGCCACTTGTCTGACTATGCAGTTGATCAGATCAATGTACATGCAGTAAGGTCTACTGGCGGTGTGTTATGCTGCACGTTGCGACGTTCTAGACCCACGTCGTCGGCGGGTCCGCACTAGCAGCTGTGATCACGAAATACGAAGCGTATGGCTTAACTTCCCGAAGAAACCGGCTGATGTTCTCTCGGTACAGCTGATCAACGGTTGAGTTGAAGCTTTGGCGGCACTAGCATACCACATCACCAGCAACCAGGCCAGCAGTAGCAGCAGACATGGGCAGGCAGCGGGAGCAGAAGCTGGCCGCTATCTATGATGCTTTCGATGCAAACAACTACAAAGTGAGCAATTCCATCTGCTTCAGGCATGCCCGTTGCCCCTTTCGGTTGTCCTGCAATGCCGTACAGCAGCGTTTGTACAGCAGCGTTTGCTTTCTCTGGCGCCAGTGCTTATGCTGAGCGCCTGCTGCACGTGCAGGGAGTGATCAAGCTCACCAATGCAGCGATACAGAAGCATCCAAACGAGCTTGTGTTCAAGTCCCTAAAAGCAGTTGCTCTGCAGCGCACTGGCAAGTCAGATGAGGCCATGCAGGTGGGGCAGCCTGCTTGCAGGAGCGACCCTGCAATGTATCACTGCAGCAGCAGTTGATGATGCTTGATTTCAGTACATACACAACTTTGAGCCACTGGGTTGTTGGCCGTGTCAGTGACACACATCAAGCAGACAATCGTCTGATGAGCTTCTTAGATGCAGCTGCACAATACTGCTCAACTGGAATGTGTTTGCCCCGTTTTCTTTCTCCAATGCTGTGCTGTGCGCACTCAATTCACAACCTGCTCTGCTGCGATGTGCTGCACGTATAGCTGGTGGACATGCTCCCTGATTTGTGTCCCATGCTGTGCTGTGATGCTGAATCTGCTCTGCTGCGGTCTGCTGTATCCAACAAAAACATCTAGCTGGTGGAGCTCATATAGCTGAAGTCTGTTGGCCTCCTTCGCTTTTTCCGTGCTGTGCTGTGCACATGCTGTGCACATGCTGTGCAACTCATGATCTGCTCTGCTGCACATGCAGCTGGTGGAGCACGTGCTGGCAGCAGCGCCCCCAGACGACCATGTGCTCAACATGCTGCTGCTGGTGCTCAAGCCGGCCAACAAGATGACTGCACTGCTGCCTGCGTACGAGGCAGCATGCAGCAAGGAGCCGGGCAATGAGGAGCTGCTGCAGGGCCTGTTTGCATGCCATGTCAGGTGGGTGCCAAACGTGGTGGCCTTCTGCAGTATTACACGCCTAGTTCTCATGTTGACAACGTATATGCCACTGAATGCTGGGCATGTCACACATATAGCCCCCAATTGTGTACAACCATATGCGGGTGAATGTGTTTGAACTGTCCTGGCACACAGCTGAATGGTGCACAACTATGATGCATCTGCATCTGTGCTCATCACTGCTGCTGCTGCTGCTGCGTAGGTCCTTCAACTTCCGCGAGCAGCAGCAGCTGGCCATGAAGCTCAACAAGCAGCACCCCTCAGAGCAGTACCAGTGGTGGGTGGTCACCGCGCTAGCCTTGCAGGCACACGCGGCAGCAGCACAGGCGCAGCTGCAGCAGCAGACCACAGCAGCAGGTGTGGACGCTGATGGGCAACCCGTAGCAGCAGCAGCAGCTGGTGCTGGGTTGGGTGTTGATAAGCTGCTTCAGCTGGCAGAGGCCATGGCTGCAAGGCTGCTGAGTAAGCAGCAGGGCGCTGGTGGTGCTGCTGCTGCTGGTGCTGCTGGTGGCATGGCAAGTTGGGAGGCAGTCATGCTGTACCTGGGACTGCTGCAAGCACAGGTGAGCGCAGGCTGTGAGGTGGCAGCAGTGGCGGCAGTGGCGGCAACAGTTTGGTGACTGGTGTGATGTGGCAATGGAAAGTTTAGTTGGGGCTGCTGCAAGCACACGTGAGAGTAAGGTGTTGCGACATGGAATGGCGGCAGTTGCAGCAGCATCGTTTGTGCACCCACCAGCACGAGGTTATGCACGGCAGCGGCAACGGCAGCACCATGCAGTGTAAGGCGGCAGCAGGAAGCAAGTGCAAATGTTGGTGTTGGTGCGTTGTCTATTGGCCCGTTGTCCGTGACTGGTGCTGGTGCAAGCATACTCTGGCAATCACTGGCCAGGCAGCAGTGCAGTTGTATACAAGCAAGTGGTTGCCGGCGACCCAGGCAGCTGTAAGAGTGAAGCCTACCAGCTGTGCGCCGCTTCATGCCCTGCAGTAGCAGAAAGCACTGACAGCTGCCGCCCACACAGACCTGCACCCCCCGGGGGTGCATGATACGTCTCACTGCGCTGCGCTGCGCTGCTTTGTATTTGCTGCTTCTGACATGCTCGTGTGTTGTTGACCCACACACCACTGCACACCCTCATCATGCCAACGCCACAAGGCCAATTTCAGTCTGATCATTACGCCACCAGTAGCTGTAGCCAGTCAAATGATTGTGCTGCTTTCCATCCTGCCCAACCCCACAGGGCAAGCATGACGCAGCACTGACTGCATTGCCAGGGCCCCTGGCAGCAGCCATCTTCCTACCACGTGTCGCGCCATAATGCACACTTCTTGTGTTTGCTGCTTCTGATTTGGTTCTTGTGTTCCATCATGCCCAACACCACAGGGCAAGCATGACGCAGCGCTAACAGCTCTGCGAGGGCCCCTGGCAGCAGCCATCTCCCTACCCGCAGAGCGCCGCGAAGCAGAAGCAGCGCTGCTGCTCTCCAAAGGGGACCTGGCAGCAGCAGCGCAGCTGTACCAAGCTGCCGTACAAGAGCAGCCAGACGATTGGGCGTTGCTGCTGCTGTATCTGGACTGTCTGCTGCCGTCTACTGCTGAGACGCTGCCTGCAATCAGCAGTGCAGCAGTAGCACAGATGTTGACCGGAGTGGAGGCGAGTACACTGCCGGGCTTTCAAGTTGGGGGGCTGGCAGCGCTGCTGGCAAGCATGGAGGCAGGTGAGGGGCTGGTGCTGGGTTATTAGGCTGGTGCAAGCTGCTTGAAATTTTATAGCAGGTGGCGTGCTGGCGAATACTAGTAGTGTTGTGTCTTTTGCATGTAGATGGCCAGACGAGGGGCTGTTGCTGGGTTACGGCAGTGTCGGGCTGCTCAGGCTTTGAACCAGCAGGTGTTGTCCGTAAAGGGCGCTGTGTGTTGCTTGCAATTGCAGTTGCTTAAAGTTGCCACCATAGGAATGCTGATATGTTCTGCTTTGGTGCCAATGTCTGATTCTGTGCAGACAAAGCATTCAACTATGCTGATGATACTGCCACCCGCCTGCCCTCTGCTTCTGCTGGAATGCCCCTGTCAACAGGTGACGCAGCAAGCAGCCCCACACTGCAGGAGAGGGTATCACAGGCAGAGGCATTCATTGCAGGTCTGCCAACTACAGCAGCACCAGCAGATGCAGCAAATGGGGTTCAGAGCAGCAGCAGCAGCAGCAAGCCTGGTCCGCTGCTGCGTGGGCCTGCGCTGGCTGCTGTTGAGCTTGCAAAGCGCAAGCTGCTGCTGGGGCTGGGGCAGCAGCAGCAGCTGGCTGAAGCACTGCTGCAATACCATGACAGGTGCGAACAGCAGTGCTGTTGTCTTTGAAGTTTGAAATCTTTTTTGTGGGAAAAAACATTGTGTTTGAAGTTGCTGGTGTGAACTGCACAGCTGGATTGTCACCTATTTGCCAGACCCTGTATGCTTTGGTCGCCGCACTTTATAATACGGCTCTGTTGTGGCACTGAGCCCTGTCACTTGGCATAGTCGCATGCTTCTGCTGGCGTGGTCAAGTCTGTTTGTCATGTATCCGCATGCTGGTCCACGTCGTCAGTTGCTCCACCTCTAATACTGTTCTGTAGTGCCACTGAATGCTTTCACATGGCTGACTCACACTCTCTGCTGACGTAATATCTGGCATATTTGTAATGTATTCGCAGGCTGGGCCATGTTGTGAGCTGCGCAATGGATGTACGCAGCTACCTGCCGCTGCTGACAGGCGATACACGCACAGCGCTGAGCAAGCAGCTGCAGCAGCGCGCAGAGCAGGCAGCACAGCAGCAACAGCAGCAGCAGGGCAGCAGCAAGGAGCAGCTGAACCTGTTGAGGCGGCAGATGGCAGCACGACAGGTGGGTGGCAGTGTGGACATGCGTCTGCAGCGACTGCATCACCTGCTGCTGCTGCTGTTTCTTATGTGCATTCAGATTCATGCTGCTCTAGGATTCATGCTGCTCTAGTCCTAACCTTTGATGTTCCGTGAGCCCCAGCGCAGCACACACAGCAGCTCATGGCATCCTATGCTGCTGCCTCACTCGCTCACCTGTGAAAACTCATGCCGTGCTGCTGCCTTGTTCTCTTACCTGTTGAAATGCCTGCTTTTCCGGCATGTGCAGATTCACGCGGACCTAGGTGGCCCAACGTTTGACTCTCCAGAAGCAGCAGCGCAGCACGCGCAGCAGCTCATGGCACTGTATGCTGCAGCTGTGCCGCACTACAAAGGCATAGACGAACGCGAAAGGGGCCCTGCAGACGAGCTCCTGTGGCTTGCTGCAGCTGCCTTAGTCAAGGCAGCAGCACTCGAATCCAAGCAGCAGCACGACTCAGCGCCTAACGCCGCACCCAGCAGCAGCGCAGGGATAGGTTACATGCTGCAGGCACTGCTGGTCCAAGAAGCAGCAGCGCGAGGCCGACCCTACTGCGCACCAGTTCGTCTGGGCCTAACCGGCCTGCATGGCCTGTTGGGCAATGCACGTGCCGCAGCGCAGCACTTTGGTGCATTGGATGTGAAGCACATTCAACATGATACGCTGTCAGGGCAGCACTTGCTGCCTCAACACCTGGGGCTGGGTGCTGCTGATGCTGCTGAGGGCCTGCTGCGAGTGAGTTTGGCGCTGTTTGAGGACCATCTGAGGGACGCTGGCGACACGCTGGTGCAGGCGTTCAAGACAGGCACACACACCAAGGTAGGGGGGTGGCTGAGAGGTGTAAAAGAATGGATTTGAGCGGATCCTGGACAAGTGTCATCAACTGTTTGTTGTGTAACATGGGGCTTTAGACTGCTGAGACACGCCGATGCAGGCATTCACAACAGGCACACACATCAAGGTAGCATTGTTATCACGCCATGGCACCAACCTGCTTGATGCTATCAGGCAGTGCAACGCGTGCGGTTGGATGTGGCAGTGCCAGCACTCAGCTGCTTGGCTACCCGTCTGCTCCTGTTGCTGTGTTAAGCTGTTGTGTCATTTTTAGCAGTCAAAAGCATGCCTGCATATCCTTTGCTGCGCCACAGGTGCTCGAGTTCGTCTGCTTCAAGGATCGTCTGGAGCGCTCCCACAGCTTCGTGCTGGCACGCGCAGAGCAGCAGATCGTCTTCATCAGCAAAGCAGCAGCAGCAGGGCCAGACCAGGCCGCTGCAGCAGCAGTGGCAGCGGTGTTGGCGCTGCCGCGGTCGCTACTGGGCAGCTGTGACTGGCAGGGGATGCGTTTTAACGATGACTTGACAACACGCCTGCCATGGCTGCCACCAATTGAGGGACCTAGGCACCTGATGATCATGATGTGGTGGGAGCAGCAGCAGCAGCAGCAAGTTGGCAGCAGCAGCAGCAGTGGTCAGCAGAGCTGCTGGTGGCAGCGGGTAGCAGCAGCAGAGGCAGACTTGCAGCCTGCTGAGCAGCTGCGGGCAGCCATGCGTGCCGCAGCACAGCAGCGCTGGCTGCTGCCACACCTGCTGGCTGCAGCACTGCAGTGCAGCTCTGCAGCAGACAGAACAAGCAGCAGCGGTGGGGGCGCTAGTGCAGCAACCAGTGCGGCAACTACAGGCAAGACCCAGCAGCAGCAGTGTGCTGCGCTGGGGGAGTTGCTAGTGCCATATGCTGAGAGCTTGGGGTGTAGCAGCTTACAGGAGCTTCAGCAGGCAGTGGCAAACGGCTTGGGAGCTGGCAGTGTGGGGCGGGTGCCGGCGTCCAAGCAGCTGCAGCTGCTGAGCGCTGCTGTGTTCCAGCTGGCAGCAGCAGTGCAGGTGAGGAAGGGGCGTGTGTCTGTCATCAGCAAGTGTCCTGTGCGGCGGGGTGGAGTGGGGAATTGGGGTTGTGGGCGCGGCGTGGCGGTGTGCAGCACAATTGTGTTAGGCATGTTTTACAGTAACAGTCTCACAATCTGCTGCCACAGCGCTCAGCGAGGCGCACCAGCCTGCCCAGGGATGACACAACAGTTATGCCAAAGAGCGGATTTAGACGGAACCCATGTAAAGCAAGCTGCGCACCTGCAATGCACAGCTGGACCAGGAGGGACCCGCCCAGACCTCCTGGTGCGCCGAGTGGGCTGTCCATGAAAGCAAGCCGTCCAGCATCCACAGCCAACGTATGTCACTGCTCCCTTGCTGCTTTTCAATCTGCAGGAGGAGCTTTTACCTACCAGTGGAGCAGCAGCTGCTGACACAGCTGCAGCTTCCTGCAAGTACACAGTCAGCCAGCAGGCCAGCTACCTAGCATCAGGCCTGCAGCAGCTGCAGCAGCAGGCTTGCGAAGGGCTGCAGGCCGCTGCTGCTTACAAGGGTGCCCTGCTGCCTGGGCATACACTGTCGCTGGCGATGCTGCTTTCCAAGGAGAGCTGCACTTGGCTGCTGGTCTGCCTGGAGGTGGGTGCTTGGCATGTGTATGACTCAGCAGCAGCTTTGCTGTTGGCGCCTGCCGAGGTAGGACAGCGTACACACTGCATGCCGTTGCTTGATGTTGGGCTGGACGTGATTGCTACATCTGTCACAGACTGCTATGTTCACGTTTCAACTGCAAAGCCGAATCAAAAGAGCTGCTACTGCATGTGGTGGCTGACTGCTGCTTGTGTCTTTGAATGCTGCTGCAGGCCTGGTCAAAGGCAGTCAAACACGCGCGCAGCAAGAAGAAGGCCAAGAAGCAGCCAGCAGCAGACAGCTCCGCAGCCACTGCACAGCAGTCATCGCAAGCACAGGACGACCAAGCTGCTGCAGCACTTCAGGGCCTGGCATCTGTGCAGGCTGCGCTAGTCAGCTGCCTGGATGGCTTGGTCAGCTGCACCAGCAAGCTGCTCGCCGTGCCCGGGAGCGAAGGTGAAGCCAATTTGCTGTCTGAGTTCGATCCCAGCAGCAATGCGGGACTGCAGACGCTGGTGGGCTGGGAGGCCCGCGTGTCTCTGCAGCCAGTGCTGGTGGACATGGTCAAGGCGCAGAGGCAGCTGCTGCAGCAGATATACAGTGGAGCATCGTCATTGAGCAAGCGAGCCAGTCACGTCAGCTGGTGATGGCGGTGGCAGTGATGTCGAGAGTGTTTGAGTGTGCCGGTGCGGGAAAGTCTGGCGTTTGCTGTTGCGCCAGGCGGCGACTGTGAAGTAAGATCAAAGTTAATACTGCATTGTACACCGCGAGTGATGCTACGGTGTCCGAAAGGTGTGTCCTGCAAAACCTGGGCATCGCTTGTGGTGTTTCTGCGTATAGACTGACTTCCCTCGCCAATTTCGTCGTTCTGTGTCGGAGGTTGAAGGTTAGCTTGCATTGAGGATATTACACAATGCAGGCCTCAATGCACCGTGCGACGGCTGGCCAGGCCAGGACCACAGCCTTCGGCAGCTGCAGGCCGTCTGTTGCTCGCACTGTCGTTGTAAGGGCAGCAGTTGCAGCCAAGCCAGTTGATGTGCCAGTCAAGTCAGCGGACGGCGCTGCAGTGGGCAGCGAGCAGCTGAGCCTGCGCGTGGCACCAAATGACACCGCCAAGGGCCTGGTGCACAGATACCTGGTCTATGTGCAGCAGAACGCACGCAGGGTAAGTTGCGAATGTCAATGGGATGTCCGCATGCGGCTCTGGAGCAGCAGCAGGCACTCATCTGTCCTCCACCACTTCTGCACACACAGGGCACAGCGAGCGCGCTCACCAGGAGCGAGGTGCGCGGTGGTGGCAAGAAGCCATACAAGCAGAAGGGCACTGGTAACGCCAGGCGTGGTAGCAGCACGTCTCCACTGTTCCCAGGTGGTGGTATCACATTCGGCCCCAAGGTGAGAGCAACAGCAGCGCGGTGGGCTGTTGACCATCATCAATGGCAGCAGACTGGTACTACAAGGGACACTGGCAGTGTTGACAGACAGTGAGCAGTTATCGTTTAGCGTAAGGTGTTTGGACAGTGAGCTGGCGGAGCCAAAGTTGAAGACAGCAGTGGCGCTGTTGCTGCAGCACACGCGCAGCAGGGGACAGGAGCAAATGATGATGGCCACCTGCAGCTGCAGCGTTCTGCCACCCCAGTCAGTGTGCGGCGCCAGGCAGCTGCAAAGCATCACCGTCGCCAGCTGTGAGAACTGCACCAGCAGCAGCGGCAGCAGCAGCCAAGCAAGCATCCACAGCCCCGGCAGCAACCGTAGCCAGGAAAGCAGTAGCTTCAGTTTAAATAGCACCAGCTCAAGTGCCAGCCAGGCTGCAACAAGCGGAGCAGCAGTCGGGGTCGTCAGCAGGGCTCGCCAAGCGTGCAAATGTTCACGAGCAGGCGAGCACATCATCACCTGTAGTACAGAGACGAACAGTGGTACTAAGTTTTGGTGCACCCCAAATACACCGGCTTGCACGGCTACATGCTTGTGCTGAATCACTGTCCTGGTGCTGTTTGTTTGCCGCGTCATCTTTGTTTCTCCTGCAGCCCAAGGACTGGAGCATCAAGATGAACAAGAAGGAGCGTCGCCTGGCCCTGGCCACAGCGCTGCAGAGCGCAGCAGCTGACGTGGTGGTGGTGGACAGCATCGCAGACGCAGTGCAGGTGAGGAGAAGAAAAAGCAGCAGTTGGGCAGGGGTTTGGGAGATGGACAGCATTGCAGTCGCAGTGCAGGTGAGAAGCAGCAGCAAGATGGAGGAACTCAGCCAGGAGCCTGGTGTTTGCTGTGGCTGGGTTGAAGACGGGTGGACAGCATTGCAAATGCAGTGCATGTGAGAGAAAAGGCACGGGCCAGCAGCCTGGTCAGATCAATGCATCATTCACTGTTGCCACAGCGTGGAGGACAGAGCGGTGATGGCAGTGGTGATGGACAGCAGTTTCGCTCGTGCAGATGAGAGTGGCAGCAGTCACTCGGCAGTGAGTCGCCAGCAGTGCCGGCTGGCGCAGTGTCAGTACTACATGTTGGCGTCTTGCATGTTGAGGCGTCTTGCATGTTAAGGCACGGAGCTCTGTAGGTTGCAGTGCTGACGTTCCTGGTGCTCGGGCCGTGTCCACAGCAGGGGTTGGGTGCTGGCACAGCGTGCAACTGTGTGCACTGCAGCGCAAGGCCATCCCACTTTGTCATGTACACAGATACACGGGGTGCTGCAGCAGCGTGCACCTGTGCACTGCAGCGCAAGGCTATCCTAGTTATCCATGTGCAATGCCACAAACTCAGGTCTGGTGTTTGCTGGTTGTTGCTGATGTGCAGCAGATGCCTGTGGCTCAAGTGATCAGCCAAACAGCGGCCAACATCACTGACAAAGCTGAATCCTCACACCGTGCTTGCTGTCACACCTGCTGTTACAACACTTGCAGGACGGCAATCCTCACACCGTGCTTGCTGTCACACCTGCTGTTACAACACTTGCAGGACGGCAAGACCAAGAGCCTTGTGAGCACTCTGGGCAGGGTCGGCGCAGCAGCAGACAAGAAGACGCTGCTGGTGCTGGCCTCAGCTGACGAGACAGTCATGCGCGCGGGCCGCAACGTGGCAAAGTTGGCCATCAACACAGCAGACGCCATCCAGGTGTTTGACGTGCTGAATGCTGACACCATTGTGATGGAGAAGAGTGCACTTGAGGCAGTGAAGGCAGCATACGCACCAGCAGCTGAAGCAGCGCAGTGAGCAGTGCGATTGGTATTGATGTGAGCTGGAGGTTTGTGGGGTATGTGACACCTGGTGTAGCGCTGGTGTGAGCAGGGACAGGCAGCTGCAGCGCAGATTGCTGCTGCAGAGCCTCAGCTGACGGCAGTGCAGTGACTGCACACAGCACCGGTGTGTACAGCAGTTGCAAGCCGGCCAGATGCTGAGTACTGCTTATGCTTATCAAAAGCGGTGTCAGGGTGTTGCTGTAAGGGTATAGTTTGGATGGGTTTGACGAGGTGCATTGAGAGCAGCGGCAGGTTGGGTTGTTCAGGACGGGCCTGCAGCTGCTGTGCTGCAGATAGATGACTGCTTGGGGTTCTGACAGTGACTGGGTACTACCTTGTTTGGTAACACTATACTTGCAAAGCATCCTGTCGCGTGCTTGGTGTCAGAAGCAAATGATGCAGCTGTCGTGCTGCAGTGCAAGCTGAGTCACGCTCGAGTCACCATGAAGGTCATAGTCAACTTCAAAGAAATCAAGAAGGTGCATGGAACCCTAGGGCCAGGCGTGACGCGTTGCTTGAGGCAAGTTGAGCCACTCAGCAATCATCATCATCATCATGATGAGCCACTCAGCAATGACAGAAGCATGCCAGCAACAGCATGCCAGCAACAGAACATGTAAGGAAATCAGTGGGTAGAGCAATGGGATTTCTCGACCTGCGATGACCGTCGCCAACTTGGCGTTGTGTGCCAAGCTGGCAGCCAGTCAGCACAACTGCATACTCCAAAGTTCCACCCATCAAGCACACAATGCTTGCAGCTTGCATCGCAATGACAGAACGCGCCAACCGGCAACAGCGTGTCTTTAACCCCCTATTGATTTGATGTCGTACAGCAACGGGTGCTTGAAAAAGCAGCGTCAGCACCACAGTGCCACAACAGCACCAGAACAACAGCACAGCGCCTTTGCAAAGACTGTCCCCGTCATGCCACGCATGAGCCAAACTATCTGTGAAAGTAGCAGCACTAGCAAGCAAACCAACTAGTGTGAACTAATGAAGCCGCGCAAAACGGGCTTGCGGCACGGCGTGTGCACAGCACCGGCAAGTTCACCAGTGGCAGTACCAACAACACCATTGCGCTGCTGCAACTGCACGCCGTTCTTGCCGACGGTACAGCTGCCGAGCTGCCAGATCTTGCTGTGTCCACAGCAGAACACGACTGCTGCACAGCGCAGAGCCATCACCAAGATTATGTGCCAAACAATGCTGCAAATGCTTGCCAGCAGCTTTGGCACTGCAGACAAGCAACCCATGGATGCATGTACAATGCATGCCGCACTGCTGCAACCGCAATTTGAAAAGCAATAGCGTAATGCGACTGGCTACAGCTACTGTTGAGACAAGTTCAGACACATGTTGCCAGTGGCTCTCACCCTGTGTTCATCATCAAGACCTCATGGTTTGCTTTTGCAGTGCAGTATTGTACAGGGTTCGAGCCACTGGCAACATGGCCAGTGACCTCACCCAAAAACCTGCACCCTGTTGCTGTGTGCTTCTGATGGCGAGTATTTGTTGATTCTGTCCGTGTTCACAGGATTTAAGCCTGATGAAGGGTGAAGAGCCCGAAAAGCGTCGCTTTCCATGTAATACGACAAAACAGAGTCAACAATAGTCTGAACTTGTCTCAACAGTAGCTGTAGCCAGTCGCATTACGCTATTGCTTTTCAAATGTACAATGCATGCCACACTGCTGCAACCGCAACTCGAACAAGCACAGAATACCCCAACCAATCGGTTGTCACGTTGTGTTATGTAGCACAAGATAACAATATGCATATCGTTGTCAGCTTTGCTGCACTCCCAGCAGCTGCAGCTGCAAACCAACCGCAACCAAACAACAGCCAACATAAGCCAACATAAACCAGCAAGACACAGCTCCCACCACATCCCAGCGGCAGGTCAATTCAAAGCACTTTACAAGGTCAACGCCAGCAGAATACCATCTGAGTGTACGCTAGTGCCCTACACACAGCACAGCAGCCGTCACTAGCGCACACCAACAGCCAGCAGAGCATTTGCCATACCACACAACTCCTGAACAGCACACATATGAGGCATGAGACGACGCCGTAAGCCTTCCAGAAGCACGATCACATCGGCACGACACCCAGCAGCTGCTTCATTGTCTCATACGTGCCGTAACTCAGCGCTGCGCTTGGCAGCACCTGCAGCATGTTAGGCATCAGCCCCGCATAAAACCCGCGCATACCATCTGCCTTGATGATCGCGGAACACGCTGCTGCGATACGCGAAACAGCAGCGCCCGGCACACCTGCAGCACCAAACGCACCCCCTGCACCGGCCCCTGCAGGTGCTAAGGCGCCAGACGCCGCCTTCAACCCATGTTGCCGCAGCAAGTTGGGTGCCCCATGTGCATTGCCTGCTAGGTATGCTGTGCCAGCTGCCATGCTCTGCAGCTGCATCTTGCGGCGAATCACTTCCAGCGGATACAGAATCGCCTCTGCTGCTGCGCCTGCAATCGCGCCGTACAGCAGTGTGTACAGCACAGGCAGCTCGTGCTGCTGCTGTGCCAGCTGCTGTGTGCTGCTGCCTGCTAGCTCCTGCTGCTGGTCTAGTGCTGCTGCTGCTGCGTTGCTGCTGTTGAGCTTTTCCAAGTGGTTGTGCTTGAGCAAGTCATAGACTCCGTAGAAGACAGCGCCAGAGGGCGCCATGCCTATCACAGCCGGCACACAGCCTGCAGCAGCATCACAGGTAGAGGATTGATGGGTAAAAGGTAGTAAATTGATGGATAGATGATAGAAGAAAGACAGCGCCAGAAGGAGCCATGCCTATCACAGCTGGCACACAGCCTGCAGCAACAAAACAGGGCGCGCGCAGAGGATGGGTAACCACTTGCATACAAACTCCGCGCCATGATAAACGCTTGCATGATTCAGATGCAACGGGCAATGCTGATCAATCCTAAACAAGGATGCTGGAAGCTTGGCAGCCTGCTTCAACACAATCGACAGACACTATGCCCGGCGTTGCCTTGATATGATTTCTTCCGCTGCTGCTGACATAGGACTACCAGGGAAACAGTGCACTAGCAACATGCAATCACTACGTAACCAAACTAGTCAACAACCCACCTGCGTACAGCGCGCCCAGCCCCTCAAACTTGGCCATGCCCTGCAGCGTGCGCAGCGGGCCGCCGTACTTGTGGCCCCACGGCGCCATCAGCCGCGTGCGCAGCACGTCCAGCGGGAAGCACACCAGCGTGGCCGTGATGCCTGCAGGCACAAATCACAGTGGCATCAAATCGCAGTGGCAGGACAGATTAAAAAGCATGCAGCGGGTTCAGCTGCAGCAATGCATACAATGCGCTATACATACTACAGGTGAAATGCACAGCAGAGCAGCAGCAGCAACAGCGCCGGAGACTTGCGAGCTGTCGCAGGGAGGCAAAGCGGTCGCTGCTCTTCTGCTGAGATTAGTGGCAGCGCGCTGTCACGCCTGCCAGCAACCGTTGCAAGATGAGGGTTTGCACTTGTGCACGCTGGATGCCCATTGCTGCAGCACTGACAATGAATACGCGCAGGATGCTTACTCCTGGAGCTCTATTGCTCAATAAATTGTGAGTCAGCATGTTATGTGCTGCACGCCGCACCTGCCAGTGCTCCTGCCACAAAGCGTGCTGAGTTGCTGCCATCGGTGCACACGTTGCTGAGCATGTTACTGTACACATCAAATGAAAAGAAGTTGAGGGCCTGCAGCAGGAGCAGCAACAGGCGGTGCACAACGGCAGCAGCAGATGTGGTACACATCAAACACTGCAAGTAGGGCTCCGAGGTATTACAAGCAATTGCTGTTCATTGGTCAAGCACTAATTCAAGAATATAAAGCATACCAGCATGAAGAGTCTGTATGCTTGCAGCTGCAACCACCCCAACTGCAAGCAGCAACTGAAACAACTGCCAGCCCAGATCCAGTGCTGTGGCACAACCCTGTTCAGCACTGCACCATTTGCTGTACTGTAGCCCCAAAGACTACACAATGCGCAACAAGATAATCAACACAGCTGCACTGAATGCGCCGTCAGACAGTCCCCCAATCCAGTATGTGCAAATCCATACTACCCTCCACCTGGGCGTACCTTGAAGGGCGCCGTCCTGAGCAGGTTCAATCCGTTGCCCTTCCAGAACCCTGCCACGCCCTCCCGCTCATATACATACAGCGCTGTCTGCATTGCTGATCGCGTGCTGGTCTTCAGCAGCAGGTCCATCTTGATTCGTTCCAGTGGCGCCATGGCTGTGCGCGACACAACTGCTGCCATAGCACCTGCAACGAGCAGCTTAGCTTGGCTAAGACTTGCCAAGAAGCCAGATATGCCATCCTGGCACGCCTGCAATGGCGAGCCTTGCTGCTTGTTATGCTGCTGCTGCTGCTGAGAGGTGGCCTGCAAGTTGGCCTGCTGCTGGTGTTGCTGCTTGGGGGCGGTGCCTGCTGCGATCTGCTGCTGCTGGTGCTCTGCTGCATGCTGCGACTGCTGCTGGAGCTCTGCCAGCGACTGGCACTGTCCAGTGGTGCTGCTGATGGAGGGTGCTTGCTGCTGGGGATGCTGCCTTGGCTGGGGCCTGCTGAACAGCTCCTGCTGCTGGGGAAGCTGCACTGCTGTCACGCTGGCGAACTTCACCCGCCTGTGCCGCTGTCCTGGCCACTTCCTGGAGCATGTGCTCAGCGAGAACGTAAGATCCTGAGCAGGGCCGGCGGGTTGAAGGCTCGCGCGGGCAGCAGTGGGAAGATTCCCTGCTACCAGAAACTGCTGGCGCTTCTTCATCTTTGCTGTTGCAACAGCAACAGACAGAGGCGAAATGACTTCAGACCATTTGGCTGTCTAGTGCACCCACTCTCTTGCAGGAACTGGGCAACAACGCCAGCGGCTGCAACATCGTCAGCTTGTTGCACCAGAATAAGTTTTAAAACTAGGACACAAAGGTTTGGACGCCAGCACACGCCGGGTGTAGGAGTTGGAGGGCTCTTGCAGCACAACGTGACCGCGAGCGTCCCTGGCAACACGGCTGAATGATCAACCGAGATGTAGCGACTGCTATGCTGGAAGATGAACTGATGAGAGCATGAGTGAGCAGCCACGTTCACCGATTGCGAGCATCTCCCTCATTTGTCACTGTCCTGCACACTGGAGGCGTCTCGCCAGCTTCCTCGCACGCAGCATAGCCTTAGCGGTCCTTGTTCGCTGTTCATGATCTCAAGTGTCGTATCTGTCGTTTATACATGCTTTTGTTACAGTAGCACATGGCTGTGCTGCAAAACTCAACAACAGACCAGCACTACACGCACAGCAGCCACTTTACCATGAATACATGCTTGACTGCAAAACGCGCACGCCGTTGCAGTTGCTCTCTCTGACAAAAATCAATGATGCATGCCAGGCATGCGAGGGTTCATGTTCTGCGCCACAAATCAAGCTGCAGCAATTAAAGCAGGGGGGGTGCCATCCAAAGCATCCACTTTCAACAACCTTGCAGCAGAACTCGCTCACAGGGAGCCAGAGGAGAGCAAAACCAGGTTGATGACGTAGGAAGCAAAGTGTGATCACGCATGCCAGCACACAGCCACAGCAAAAGGTGCCAAGGATGGCTCCATGCAATGCGCACAGCAAGGGGCACAGCACCATGCCAGAGCTGTGCAAGACACGAACCAGCACGTGGTGCAAGCGCATACAACACCACACTGCTGTAGAGAGCACAGGCAGCAAATGTTAACACCCTCTTGCTGCTGACCCTCCCAATGGTGGTGTATGCTGTGTCAGCTGCTTGCTGCATCTGCAGCAAAGCACACACGTTCCTTGCACTGCCCTAGTTACAGCATGACAGTCCTGCAGCCCAAAGAGAGGAAAGGCACGCCACCCATGCCAGCGCAAATACAAACCGCCTGGCAACGCACATGACAACACGCACAGGATCCTGGCCAGGTGCACACTATGGCGTTGCACCCGACACAAGCAGCCCGCGCCTGCGTAGCAAAGCCAGTGCTGAATGTAAACTGCCGCAGGCTGGCAAGTCCTGCAGACAAACCTGAAGGAAACACAGCATACATGCATGCTGCACATCATGCCCCAATCCTGCAGTAACCCAACCGTAGGTCAACGCACACAACTAATATACACTGTGAGGTGATCCGGCAACATGCAACCAGCAGATCAGCAGGCACAGCACGCATTGCTGAAGACTGACCTGAAACTGCATGTGTAAGCCCCCCATCCAAACCTCAACAAGCAGCAGCGGCAGCATCAATCCGCCTGCCGCGCATGTTTCGTAACCAGTACATATGCCTCACCGCGCATGGGTGTGATGCCACACCAAACGCAGGCACAAACAGAAGACTTCAATCGGCAATGAAATGCAACCTGATTCAGCAATCAGGTGACTGCCAGCCGCAAACAAAAAAAGCCAAGATGCGCCACGCACGATGATGAGCCACCGCACACCCACACCATATCGCACCCATATCCCACGCTTGGTCAGAACTAAATGCATGCCCACCCTATCCTACTCTACCCTACCCTGCCATACCCCTGATCATACCCCAGCAATCTGACCATACCCCAGCAATCTGACGCAAAAGGGAGACCACGTGCAACAGAACAGGGACAAACACAGCTGCTCAGCAGGCTGCTGCAGCCGTGCCAGCACTAAAGCCACTTCTTCTGCAGAAGTGAAACACCATAAACGCTGCTGCGCCTGTCACAGGTGTGCAGCAGCAGATGCGCCAGCAGCAGTAGCAGCAGCCTGTGCAGCTGTCATCATTGCGGCACCGCCTCAACTGCTGCCATGGCTACTACTGCTGCCTCTACCTCCTGCCAGTTGCGTACCACCTGTATTCTGGGGTGTGAGAACCTGCAACAGCAGCAGCAGCAGGTGCACAAACTTACTCGGTAAACTGCCCATGACAATTGGTGTCGCCTAATGGGTGCGTAACCAGCAAGCACATTTTTCTGCTGTTTCAGTGCATAGCCTCCATGCAGCCTAGCTTTAACACAGACACCGCTGCAATATGCTGCATTCGCAAGGCACACTGCATACAGCTGACTGCCACTCCCCTAACCGCACTCACCCCTCAGGCAGTTTGCTCCAGGGGTAGCTCTCCTCCCAGTCGTACAGCAGCACGTTGATGCCAGCGTCAGCGCAGTCCATGGCATAGCCCACGTTGTCGTCAATCAGCACGTGCGCGTCGATCGTCCTGCAGCAGCAACCGCAGCAACAGCAGCGCGCATGCACGTGAGTGGGCTGCTGAATTGCAAATGCTTGCGCAGCACACCGCAGCGCTGCTGGATGTGTAGTGCAATCCACAAAGAAGGTTAAAACGGCACGGCTATATGCCAGGCTTAATACACGGCGGTATATGCCAGGCATACGCGTGCACTGGCTGAGAGTGCCGGTTCCACTTCATATATCCCCGTTATGAGGTCTGCACACCATGCTGCATCATACTCATGCATACACTTCACCTGCTGCCGCAGTAGCACTGCCCGCAATCGCACCTGCCTGTACGTGGCAGCAGGCAAATAGAATGAATGCTGACGTATGCTGCCAAGCATCTGCACGCCTGCACAACCTCTCTTTCTCTGCTCCGCACCACCTGCCATCTACAGCAGTCCGCACACCATCCTGCACGACTGCACTGAATATAATTACTCACTTGCAGATGTCTGACTTCTTGCGCGACGCGCCTTGCAGCGCAAAGTGGTTGCCAAAGTACACCTCGCTAAAGAGGCCTGCGTAGTGCCTGTCCAGCCACTCCAGGGTGAGGTCCTGGATCACGTGCTGCCGCGAAGTGACAACCACCAGGTCGCAGTGCGCTGACATGCGGCCTAGCGTCTCAAACGCACCTGCAATGGCATCATGAAACACACGCTTGCATGTTGTAGCTATTCTGATTTTGCAATTGTGACGCATGGTCAACCTGGTGCAGCAAGATGCCCACAAGCTGCGGCACAGCTGGACTCCTGCTGTGAGCTTGGCCCCTGCTGTGGAGCAATCACCTTCTATACATATGTTCAGCTGCAGCTGCAAGGCACCACGCCACCTGGCGCTCAGTGCGCAGGCGAGCTTGCTTTGGCGTTGCACAGGCACCTGTGCACAGTTGCTGGATTGCTCATGCAGTGCTGTTGCTGGCACTGGTGATGGTCCTGCTGCCACACACGCACCAGGAATGATGGGGATGCCATCATTGAAGTGGTCCGATTCGAAGAACTTGTGTACGATGTGGTTTGACTGATCCTGGCTGCAGCGCCAGATCTGCAGCAGCAGAAGCAGCAGGCAACAGCTGTTGCAGCACTGCTGGCAAGCCACGCCACCTGGGCTGCATGCGAGGCCTATCTAGAGCTGCATGCCGCAGCTGAGCAGCAGCGCAGCTGAAGCTAGTTAGCTGCTGCCGTTGCTGACATTAGTTTGGTTGCTGACTCAGATCCTGCTGAAAGAAAGCAGCAGTGGGCTCACACCTTTGCAAACTCATACACCCAGTAGTCTGACACATCATACTCCATGCCATACTCCTCCTTGCAGAACTTGTTCAGCGCGTACACGAAGCGTCCCAGCACTGCAATAAACACGAGTCCAGGTCAGCAGCGTGTTCGAGCACACAAGCGGGAGTTTGCAGCAGGCCCACCATGGATGTTAACAAAGGGTGGGCCCTCTGCCAGAACCTGCATCTCCGTACCTTCGTCCACATCCACTGCAACCCGAAACCTCCTTGGAGATGAAAATGAGGCCTGGCTGAAAGCCCCACCGCCCAGAAGCTGCTCGGCAGCGCTTACAGGAGACCGCTCAGTGCAAGACAGTGCCAGCGCTGAGCGCCTCTCAAGCTCTCGCCGACCACCCACATCCGGCTGGTTGGGTGTGAGGACGCATTTAGCCTGCACCGCTGCTCGCCGGGGACGCACTGGCACTGCTGGAGCAGCTGCTGCGTGCCTTTGCGGCATGCAGGTGCGGCTGCCGCTGCTGCGCATGCTTGTAAGGACAGCCATGACTATATCTGAATGATTTAATGCTTGCAGCTCGATGTGGCGCACGGCTCTGGCTGCTGTACTTCCAGGCGGCCACTTCGAGCTTCTGAACGACAAACTTTACATGACCAGTGAGATCAGATAGTGGCAAATTAAGAACAAAGCCTCCGAGCGCGGCTGATGGCTGCGCTGCAAACTTGTTACGGAGAAGGCCCTGTCTGGGTTCAAGTCCATTCGAATGTTGCTGACTGAATGGACGTTTGCAGCATGCCATCACACGCTCAGCACTTGATCAGGTTGATGGCACATCGGGCAGCTATTTGGCAGGTTCCGATGCAAGACCTTGGTTGCAGTAGGCAGCGAATTGTTAAGAACTGCATATAGGGTGTCTAGCCATCTGCGGGGCATGCGAGTGCGCCAGATTTTCTTGAACCATGCACGATGCAGTGACGTCAGAGGGTAGGGCAGCAAGTGCCGCCACTTGCGCAGGACTCGTCCGGGGTCCCCTGCCCTAACGGGAGGTGTTAGGTGACCGATAGTCTTCAGTTCTGGTAACATGTCTCCGAGGAGGCCACAACGGGAGTCGATCCCTTCGAACCGCAAACGCTGTATACTATCTCGTTGATGTAAGAGCTTGCGATCCGCACACGGCCACAGAGTGTTAACAGCTATGTTGACCAGCGACAGTTGAACTGCTTGTGGCACGTCTCCGCTACGCCATGGGCAGCGAGGCAAAGAAAGGACCGCTTACGAGATTATGCTTTGAGGTGAGCGGCTGCAGGCGCGGATCGGGGCTGTTCGCTGGCCAGCAGCAAGTTGCAGTTCGCATCCTGCAGCAGCACCTGGCACGCACTGCCTCACCGCACGTCTGCTGTTGTAGGAGGCCAAGAAACCGCGAAGTGGGATCGTTATCCAGCTCGGCAGCGACAGGTGCAAAGATCTGCTGCGACCAGACCTCAGCCTCACACCACAGGCGCTGTGGCACAACAAGGCCTGCAGCTGATTGTGTGGCCCCTCATGACGAATTCGCGTCCAGCTTGCTGGGAAGTACTGCCACTAGGATCATCTGCCCTCAGTGCAAGACCACCTGCCTGCAGAGCAAGGGAGATGTGCCCAACCTGCGCCAGGTGGCTGCAAGAGACCGTACGATGCTGCTGCTGAGACATCAGTACAACTGCCCGCGCTGTCAAGCAGGTGCGGTGTGCCTTCAGTCTGACGGAGAGTAATACCAGCTTATCTAGTGGTTGCTGCCCACTTTTGAAAGCAGCAGCAGCAGCAATGCTCAGGACCGCGATGCACAATCCTGGACGTGTCAGCAGTTGTGTGACACAAGACTGAGGGTGCAGCCTGTGGTGTGCACACAAACAAAGCTACCCACCAGTTGCCATTCCTGCTCACGCCTGACGCAACTGCGCTGCCATGCCCCTGCACTACACGCAGAAAAGAAGCAGCAGGAGGCCGCAACAGCACAACCAGCAACAGAAGCAGGCGTAGCGCAGCCCTGGCACAGTCGCTCCAGGCAGATGCAGGACGGCAAGATCAGGTGCACCTGGATTTCCTGGGACCCTGAGCTGCTGGCTGCGCTGCCTGCAGAGGTGGCAGCACAGTTTCCAGTTGTGCTGAGCAGCGGCTGCGCCATGCACAAGCCCTTGTTTGTGGACCTCGTGAATGAGGTCGCAGGTGGCAAGCGCAGCTTTGAAGAGTGGACACGCAGCTTGCGGCAGCACCAGCACCAGGGGTTCCTCATAGCCGTGCAGCAGTGGCTGGGTTACAAGCTGCGCTGCAGGACTGTGCTGCAGCCATTCAGCACACGTAGCAGTGCAGAGCCGGCTGCTGCAGCAGCAGTCACAACATCAGAGCAACCTGCAGCGGCAGCCTCTGGTGCTGGCATGGCTGTTGCCAACCAGGGCGCTGCAGCAGCGACAGCAGCAGGTGCTGCAGCGCCCCAGGGCCAGAAGGCGCCGCTGCCATCAGCTATGTCAGCGCTCGGGCGGCCTGCCAGCAAGAAGGCCAAGCAGCAGCAGCCTGGACTGAGGCAGTCGACTCTGTTCATGTTCAACACTGTGGATGCCAGTGGTTGACAGCGCTCTGCTTCAGCAGCACGGAGCGGCAGCGCAGCAACAGGTACTGCAGCAGCAGCTAGTGGTGAGGCCGGGGTGACTGGCGTTGTGTCCCCTGCAATGCCTGGCAGCAGCCTGCAGCCCAACTCAGCAGCAGCAGCAGCGGCTGCTAGTTACAGCAACCAGCCTGCTGCTGCACAGGTAGCAGCTGCCGGCAGTGCAGCTGGGGCAGGCAGCAGCAAACGCAAAGCTGCTGCCTTAGACAGCGACGACCGCCTGTTTGCTGGCTTTGGGGCGTTTGATGATGGCGAGGGCTGGTGTGGGTATGTGCCCTCCACAGCATCTGTCATCGGGCGGTTCCTCAAGTGCAGCACAAGTGACGTGGCTGTGGCCGTCTTCAAGCAGCTCAGGGTCGGCGGCACCATCTGGAAAGGGGATCGCAACTACAAGTTCACAAAGTGTGTGCGCAAGAACGGCGAGATGGTGTACGCCGCGGTCTTCACCATCATGAACGTAAGTTGTGTGCTCAAGTGCTTATACTACCTGCTTCACATATTATGATGATGACGGGACCATCATGCACCACACAATCTCTCTCACTTTCTCTCTCCTCCTCTCTCTCAGTATTATGAGCTAGGCATTTAATAACACATGCTGCAGAGGATGAGGCCACCTGTGCTTGCATGCAACCCGTAGGTAGGACATGGCTGCTGCATAGGTAGGCTGTCAGCGGCTGTTGCGTGGTTATCATCTGACTACAATGCAGCCACGATCGCCGTGACAACTGCGTGCAGCACTGCTGTGGTACTCCTCTGTGCAGACCTGCTATCCCTCTGCAAAACTATTGGTGACTAGACCCCTGCTGCTCCTTGTGTACTGTGTCTTCAGCAGGACGGCAAGATCGTGGGTCAGTACCTGACGGAGGACAGCAGCTATGAGGCGCTGGTGCCCAAGGTGCAGCAGCTATGAGGCGCTGGTGCCCAAGGTGCAGCAGCTTGCTGCTAGGCTGGAGTCACTGGGCCTGCCCACAGCCAAGGCTGTGTACCTCGACAACACGGCAACCGGTGAGGGCTGCATGCACCGTGCAGCTCTGCCAGGTGTGGAGTCCGTGCGAGAGGACCACTTCCACTGCATGAGACGCACCAGCACCACCCTGCCTGATGACCTACCCGAGAAGTGTGAGTGACTGTCAAAAGACTGAGCTTGTGATCCGCCTTTGATGCAGACCTGCATCGTTGCCTGTGTTGTTGCTTGCGTCATAATGCCGTGCACGTTTACTTGTATGTAGTGTGGTGCAGTGAAGTTGTTATATGGATGCCTTACAATTTGGGCTAGCAAGCAATGCAGGCACATGCTGGCTTTACACCGCGTTTGACCGCCACCAACCTGCCTTCCCTGCTCACCGCAGCCGCCATCATTGGCATGATCAAGAATGCGCTGCTGCCCATCTACGAGCCAGACCGAGTGGAGCTGCGCGCGTACTGCACCAAGGCTGGCTGTGGCATGGGGCTGCAGGTGCTGGACAAGAAGACAGGGCAGCTGAACCTGAAGCCGCCCATGATGTCAGCGGCAGAGTACGCGAGCAAGCCCGCCAGCTTTGCGCACAAGTACTGCCGCCACTGGACCCCGTCGATTGAGGAGCAGCTGCGTCGCCTGGACGACATCCCCAGGTACTTTGCAACCCTGCGAGACCCCAGCACACCTGGCGAGCTGCTGTTCAGGGAGGGTGGTCCAGTCCTGAAGGCGTTCAACAACCTGAAGGACACTGTGCGCAGTGGCAAGCTGCAGGGTGGGTGACAACTGCTGGAGTGCAGCGGCGTGTGCGTATCGCATGCGTGTCCTGGCTGTGACACATGCATGTGAGCTAGTTGTTCATTGTTGCCACCAGCTGACGCACATACCATGGTGCTTGTTGCTTGGAACAGTAGCTAGCTGTGATAGTAGATACATATAGCAATGAGCATCAATCTCTGTATGCTGCTGCTTCGTGCATGTTACTGCTGCACAGACATTGGGCCTGTGGACTTCATGTACCACAACACCTTTAAGCAGGTGCCAGGCAAGCTGACTGTGCCACGCAGCAAGCGCACCACGTCGCAGCTGGAGGGCTACCACGGGGCAGCACTGAACCACACCGTGCGCGGCGCCAACACCAGCACGGAACTGGCCATCCCGCAGCTGACACTGACCAACCACAGCTGGAACATTGACCGCGACGTGAGTTGAATGGGGACATGTGTTGGCTGGCAGGTTAGGCTGGGAGTGGATCAACATGCAGCTTCAGTGCGTCACAGCTAGATCATCTGGGCAGGTTGGCTGTGAAATTGCCAGAGGGCTTGGGGTTGGGGCGTGCGTAGTGTCTCTGCAACAAAACAACTTGCGATGCCTGCCTGGCTGCCTTCCGTTGGTGCTCTCTCCTGGTTTCAAGTGGTTCTGATGACTATGACGACGCAACAGAAGACTTGCAGAAGGCAGCATCTGTGCGGCGCAGCATGTCACACCTGGTCAACCTGCGGCGGCTCGTGCTCATTGAGGAAGAAGAGGAGGCGGTTTATCAAGGGGTGATAACCAACGCCAACCTGCTGGTGCCGGCACTCGCAGACATGCAGCAGCTCACCTACCTGGACATTGGCATCCATCGTGGCAGGCAGGAGGAGCTGTGCCACCTGCCTGCATCGCTGCTGCAGCTGAGCATTGGAGCAGTGAATAATGGCTTTGAAGAGCCTGATGCCGCAGTACAACTGCTACGACCTGTTCCTGCTGCAAGACCTGTCGAGCAAGCTGGTGCGCCTGAACTGTGAGCCGCTGTTTGGTGAGTGCCAGACGAGGTGCATAGTATACACACGCATGAACTGCCATCCGTTGCCCTCACCAGTTTGCTTGGTGCTTTGGCTGCCGCCTCGGATTGTTATACGTGGTGCTCACCCTGTGCTTGCGTGTTGCTGTCACAAGGCTTGACCACAGTAGCTTCCATATGCACCTTGGTGATGATCGTCTGCTGCCTGGTTCTGTTTCATATGCATGTGTCGGTGATGACCTCATGCCCTTCATCAGCAATGGCAGGCTGGACCTGCCTGCACTGCAGGCAGCCCTGCACAAGCTCAGCAGCATCCAGGTTGATCCAGGCGTGCTGCCAGCAGAGCAGAAGGACGCTGATGACCTGTGGCAGGAGGTGCCAGAGGGTGAGGAGGATGTGCTGGCAGCAGAGTGGTACAGGCGGCAGCACCAGCAGCAGCAGGTGGCAAGCAGCAGCACTGTGATGCCCAAGCCAGTAGCGCCTTGGGCTGATAGGGCTGCTGCAGGTGGCAGATCACCTACTGTGTTCGGCAGCTCCCCAGCAGCAGCAGCAGCAGCAGCAGCAGCACCAATAGAGGGTATCTCCGACGGCATCAGTCCAGCTACAAGTGCAGATCAGGCTGCAGCAGTACCCGTGGTTCCAAACAGCAGCGCTGCAAGCACAGGGTTACAACCACCCTCAGGTTCTCTGGCTGGCTCAGCAGCACACATCAGCAGCGATGCCATCGCCGCTGCTGCTGGTGGTGTCACTACTGCTGATGGTGGTACAGGCAGCTCCGTGTCGCTGCTGCACAAGGTGGGCGGGCATCAGCGAGCGACACTAGATGTAGCTGCAGATACAGCGGCAGGCACTGCTATCTTAGGCAACGCAGCCATGCCAGCCGCCGCGGGGCAACATATGCAGAGCTGGTCAGCCCGGTGCATGGTGATTTGGAGTGGGCTGTCTTTAGGCGTCTCCTCAAGGACAGTACGAGTCGTGGCAGGGGCACAGACTGGCACAAGCTGGGCGATTTGTGGGATGAAGAGATGGAGGCCGACCCAGCTTTGACACCAAAAAGCAGCATGGTCCTCAGGGCAGCAGAAAAGCAGCTCTCTAACTTCTTAGAACTTAGACGTTCTGTGCATGCAATGCAGGAGACTGAGTCGGCTGCCACTGCAGGCCCTACTGCAACCAGTGCAGCACCCGCTGCAGCGACTACAGCTGCAGCAGGTGCTGGCAGTGCTGCTGGCAGGATGACCATATCGCCAGGTGTGCTCTGCAGCAGTCTGGCGGGTGCAACACCACAGGCAGCTCTGCTGGCAGCGCTGCTTGGTGGTGGCCAGGCGCAGGTGATGGGGCAGCTGGTGCAAACTGCGCAGGGCCAGCAGCTGCTGTGTTAACCAGCCTGATAACACCTCAGATGGCAGCAGCAGCAGCAATGGGTCTGACACCCGTTGCCAGGGGAGATGGTACGAGTGTGTGGATGCTGCAGCAGCAATGGCAGCACTGGTAGCAGCAATCCCAGCACTGGGAGTATGCAGTTGCTATGACGGTGATTCAAATGCTTTCAGGCGATGTGGGCGTGCCTTACTACAGTTGAGACAGCTACACAGGACAGCACCTGCTGCCAGGGAGCATGCCCCTGCAGTGTGTTTTGGCAAGACGGACATAGTCAATGTATGCTTGCATGTTGGGCAGGCTGGTGCTGGGCAGCAGCATCGTGCGTATCAGCACTGCTGTCAGCAACAACCCAGCAAGTGCAGAGTGCTGGCATATGTGAAGCAAGGCTGTTGAGAATGCTTGTATGTGCTGTTGACACTGTGCTGATTCCAGCCTCAATCACAGCGCAGGTTTTGATTCTTGCATCTGCAGCAGCGTGGAATATCGGGGTTGTGCTTGATTGATGTTGGCCGAGTATTTCCGCACATGAGTTGCTATGATTTTGAATCCCAGGGCAAGCAGGAGGCCTTTGAATCGGGAGTCATGTCAGCATGGGTTTATGGTTCTGAAGTTCAGCTGCTGCCAGCAGTCGGGAAGTTGTGGCAGTCAGTGGCTGTGGTTGCAAGCAGCTTGTTCTGTGCGTGCACTGCAAGGGTCAGTGCATATAGGGTGATGCTGAAGCAGAGTACTGCTGCCAGGGCAGGAGCAGCAGCATGACTTGCTCTTGTGCTGCTGCAGCAGTGCATCTTTGGGCAGTTGCAGTAGCTGCAAGCGTACATGCTGTGATTTCAGCCGTGTCTATGTTTAGTACATGCTATTATTTGGTGGCATCGGCGTCTGTGCGTAGTCTGCAGGCTGCCTCCCGTTAGGCCGTGCTTTTGCGGGAGCCCGCAGGGCTCCCGTTATGCATTTTTTTGGGGTAGGCCTCCCGTTAAGGTGCCCCAAACCCGTGACTGAGTGTATGTCTTCTTGACAACTGTCAAAACATAACATAACACAGCACCAGGAACATGTTGATCTTGACCTGGTCCAAGTTTGTTATTGGCATGGGGTTGTGAATGCTGACGTCTGTGCTGCTACAGCATGCGAGAGAGCGTGAGAGGGCAATCACTTTGACAACACCCACGTGCTGTGAGAACAGCAGTGGCTGCATGCACCTGCACACAACCACATAGTTCACATTGCCAGTTGCGGTTGCCAGTTGCTGTTGCCAAAACATGGGGCATGTATGCGCCAAGAAAACGTTCACCACATACAGAGCTGCTGCACGTATAACGATAGGCAACTCCTAATTGCACGTACCGCCAGAATCCGAATGGTTTCCTCTACGTTGCGTCCGAATGCCAGGTTGTTGATAGTAGCGTGCTGCACGACGCCCTCAGGATCAATGATGAACAGGCCGCGCAGCGCAATGCCCTCATCGGTCAGCACACCGTATGCCTTGCTGATCTCTTTCTTGAGGTCTGACACCAGCGGGTACGCCAGGTCACCCACGCCACCTGCAGCAGCAGCACAGCAAGCAGCAGGAAGTCAGTACTACTTGTTGTCGCACGGTACCCGTCCTTGCTCTTTTACTAGTGACACACCAGAGGACAGGCCAAGCCAACACAGCACAGTCCTGGTCACCCACAGCACCTGCCTTTGAGTGCGTGAGAGATCACAGGTCATGTGCAAGGCAGCGAAACAGCAGCACCCCTCGCTAATTCTCGTTGGATCCAATACGACACCACCACCAGCAGCATGCCATGCTGTACAGCAGTACAGGTCACCGCATTGAGTATTGCACAGTTGGTGTGTGCTCTTCAGGTCTGCGTGCCGGCTGACCACACTTCCACTTGGCACCTTCTGATCACCATACACAGACATACACAATCTCACAACAGCAGCCTTTGCATTGCAGCCAGATTATTCCTTGCAGAGGTGCATACTGGCTGTTCAGGGTCACGCTCAGCATGATACCAAGTAAACAAAACACATCAACATCCTCGATTCTCCTCTGACCACCTTACAATTTGTGATGCTTGCATGTCCACTGCAGGTGCATCCCAAATGTGCTTGGTGACTGTCCACGCTCACACCCCGCACACATCAACAACCAACACATCAACAACACACTGCATGTACATCATGTGTGCTTAGTGCCTGTCCAGATCCACACTCCACACACATCAACAAACTTCATAAACGCAACCAGATACACTTTGCTTTGCCACAACAGACGCAGCCCCTGCTCACCTTCGTTGCGCGGTTGGCACGTCCACAGCAGGTGTGCGTACTGGCTGTCGAGACTGACGCCTACATGCCTAGCACCAGCCCACCGAGATAAGCACATGTGGATGTGTCATACCATCGTACAATGGCCTGCTCACCTTCGTTGCGCGGTTGGCGCGTCCACTGCAGGTGTGCGTACTGGCTGTCCACGCTTACGCCCAGCACCTGTGCGTTCATGGCTGCAAACTCGTCATGCCTGTCTGAGTAGGCGGTCAGCTCAGTAGGGCCTGCAGGACAGCAAGACACCATATGAATACATGATTGAGGAGCATAAGCCATGCATAGTGTGTATACACCTAACAACTAATTGTTGATACGCACGTGAGCTGTACAGATGATGGGGTGATTTCGCAAGCATGGTTGCTATGCGACACTGCCAGCGCTGTCAGGAGGACCATGATCTGTGCTGTACACAGGCCTGCCATGGCTAAAATAAAGCACCAAAGTACACAAGAGAGAGCCAAGCCCTGCTGAGCAGCATGCGGAGGTGGACAGCAGCTGCTGGGCGAGGAAGTATGGCCTAACACTGCCACTGCTGCAGCAGTCGTGCTATTGCTTGCGCTGCAGCCTGCTTGTCGGTGCTGCTGCTGCCGCCTGTTTGTGCAGCTGCTGATGCTGCTTTGCCTGCTGGTGCTGCCTCTGCTCCTGCTACTCACAGACAAAGGTGAAGTCCAGGGGGTAGAAGAAAAGCACAACGTACTTGCCCTTGAAAGATTCCAGGGATACCTCTTTGAACTCATCATTGTGCACTGCAGGCAGTAGTATCAGGAAGACATAGAAAATCATGACTCAGGACACTGCAACGTTAGGCAAACGCACGTGACTCAGCGGCAGCAATCGCATATGTTGCGATTGGCGTGGCCAGTCATTGCATGAACTGCCCTCTGTGCAAACAAACAGTTCCTGCAAGTGCTGTTTCGCCCTTGGCTGCCCAGCGCAAGGAGCAAGCTGCGCCTTCAGTGGTTTGCTGCAGCTGCTGATGCCTGTGCTGAATGCTGAAAACAGCCGATCCTGGTGCCCAGCCAACAACAGCTTTGCAGGAGAAGGAAATAATTTGAGCACACCACGCACCAGCTACTGCCTTGAACTCTGGTGCCTTGCTGCCCACAAACACAGCTGAGCTGCAGGCTGCAAACGCTGCAAGCACAGCCAGCAGCAGTGTGCACCTGTGCAATACCACAGAGTATAAGTTGACAGAGTCAGCCAGTGCAGCATCACATGTGGGCATGCAGACATGCTGGAGCAGCGTTACGCATACAGGAGAAGCAGGCGGTCACACAGATCGCTGATGATGCATGTGTTGATTATGTTGCAGTATGATCAACACCAGGACGTTGCGAATGCGGTGAAGGCAAGTCTGCTGCTGTGCTAATGCCCTTGCCGCTGCTGGCAGTGCTGCTGTTCTGCAGGTGGCTCAGGTTTCGGGTCAGATCGCCGCAGGCCACAGCATAAGAAGCACGCTGATGCAATGGAATGATGTCGGTGGTTGCGGGCACTGCTTGGCGTCTCCAAGAAGGCCAACTCACCTGGCCATGGTGGTTGAGATGATTTGCAAGCTGCACAGCCATACACGAATCCCTGCGACACAAGCAACGATGTAACCATCCGTTAGTGTTTGTCAATCTGATGATCGGAGTCCGATCATCGGACACGCGGGGCTGACGACATTTCGAGAAAACAGCCAAAAGACAGGCTGAGTCGGCAGATGCTTGCATTGCACACCTGCAACAGCTGTTGGTTCCGAACCTTGTTCTTTCAATCGGGTTCCAAAGACCGTCTGCTCTGCATTGAGGGCCGTGTGCTGATTGTCACTTGCAGTACATGACGGTGTCACTGCTCATGAAGTGGCCTCCTCTAATTTGGCCGTATCAAGCTGCACTGTATTGTGATGTAATGCCCGCCATGCGTGGTATCTTTTTCAGCAAGCTTTCGTATGCTAGCATCGGCCTGCTACCTCATACACTCACGGCAGCATGTCACATCCAAACATGAAGCACACCATCAGCTGCTGGTCAGTGCCGCACTCTGTCCACAACCTCACTCCAAACTTCGCAGTGAGGGTGGCACCAGCTTTAAAGATGAGGATAAGAGATTCACCGTGAAGATTTTCAAGATCCCGATGGACATCCGAGTGGGCATCACAGATGAGCAGGCGCAGCAGATGGCCAGGGGCCTGGCAGTGACCCGGGACGTCAACGCAACCGCTGACCAGATCAAGTGCCTGTACCACACCCAGCTGTTTGCCAGCAGCGACTGCAGCATGGTGGAGGTACCGTACCTCCACTCAGGCTGATCAAACATATCATCATCATCATCATCATCATCATCATCATCATCATCATTAAATTACCAGATCAAGCCATAGCATCAACGCCATCAATGCACTACAGCAGCCACGTCCGACAGCTACAGCCGAGTCACCCACACCAATCATCTGGTAGACGCTGTACCCACTGATGCCTGCACTGACCAGTACACTGTCCAGCTATGCATTGCAGGTGCGCAGCTTGCTTTACATGGGTTCCGTCTAAATCCGCTCTTTGACACTGTGCTTGATTTGTGGCCAGTGAGCAGGTGAGGGACATGCACGAGTGACGCAGTGCTGCACCACCGTACTGGCATGCATGCATACAAGACACAACAGCTTAGCAGGCCAGGTAGTACCATTATAATTCATATTACAACATGTCTTCAGCAAAGTTGTCGGTAGCGTGGCAGCAGCAACGTTCACAGTGACAGCAGCAGCAGCAGCAGCAGCACGACAGCAGCAGCAGCAGTGACAACTCAACGCCACTCTAGCAGAAAAGCATGCAGTGGGGAGCACCCTCCAGCCAAGAGTGCCCGCTGCATCGTTGATATCACGCTGAACTGCTCTCTGCCTGTGCTGCTGCCTGCCCATGTTTTCGAGCTTCACATGCTGCAAAGCATTCATGGACTAATACGAAGTAATGCGACCATCGACGCCAGGACTACCACACGTCATTGTCAGTGTTACGTGAGGGTTCCCTACCAGGGTCCACTGGAGCTATATCAAGTCCAGCACACATGAAGCAACTGGCGGGACCCGCCCAGGGCCCGACCACCAGTTGTTGACATTCCTGCTGTGCTGAAATCTCCTCTGCGCCTACAGGTGGGTGACACGGTGATGCTCAACATGCTGGACGGCTTGCTTACATGGACAGCCCACTCGGAGCACCAGGAGGTCTGGGCCGGGTCCCTCTTGGTCCAGCTATGCATTGCAGGTGCGCAGCTTGCTTTTACATGGGTTCCGTCTAAATCCGCTCTTTGACAACAGCTTGAACTCCTAAACTCATATCAGATCAGCATGATGCCCATTTGCGATGCATCCGCATGCTGACATTCATGCACTGGTGTGATGCCAGCTGCAGTACAACACGGGGGATCATGATGATGCTGATCAGCACTAGGCCAGCAGGCCCGGCAGCAGCCGCTGCTGAGCGGCTCAGCATTACAGTGTGCGGTTATCCGAGAATGCTAGGGCTCAGGCACATGTGCTGCCATGACAGGCGGCGAAGCCATAACCGCCCTGACAACAACAGACCAGGCCCTGACAACAACAGCAGACCAGGCCCTGACAACAACAGCAGACCAGGTATGGCTTGATCTGGTAATTTGATCATCATCATCATGTTACCCATTAAGCCATAGCATCAACGCCATCGGCCCCGCGCCCCTCAGGAGCGGAAGAAAGAGGGAGCACTGCTCCATTGTGTTTGCAAATATTACGCACATCCCAAGCTTTGACAAGATACTCAGCAATGCTCCTAGATATCACTCGGCACACCCCCCTACTACCCCAAATATCATCAGAAACAAAACGCAACAACTTGGTGGATGCATCAGTCAACGACAACACATAGCGCAATTTTTCAGCGCCGCCAGCAACATCACGCAAAACAGACCGAATTTCATCAAGCATAGTATCCCTCTGAGCAGAAGTAGCGGGACAATCAAACATCAGATATGACAAAGACTCAACACCCTGACCACATGCAGGACATGCTGTGTTAGAATCAGCTCTGCTGCCACCATAACGACTGGTACGCTCATGCACGCAAAGACAGCCCATTCGAACACGCATCAGCAACTCAATACCACGCGTTGGCGCACCAGAACACAAAAGGGCCTAGCCCTTTTAAAACGCATGGTATCAGCATGTGTAGGGTGCACATGCGTGATGTAACGGCTCAAAGTAGAGTGCTGCAGTGATTCACAAACAATTCTGTCTGCATGCAGCTTCCTGACCTGACGGTTGATGTGATTCTTGCACGCATTAGCTCGATCAGCCGCCGCCTCAACATCCACACCATACTTGCAAAGCAAACTCTGCACATACTTATGCCAAGGTGTCACCGCAACAGCACCACTAGGGCGCTTCCACTCAGCTGAAAACACCTGATGTGGCAACCGACAGTTCTGCATACGCTGAACCCTAAAGTAATACTCCATCGCCCTCTGATGAAGCCACATGTGCAATTGATCTGGTAATTTGATGATGATGATGAACAACAGCAGACCAGGGTTGACGGCACATGTTGCTGAGACAAGCTTGACGGCACATGTGTTGTACGTACAGCATGGCTGCAGAGACAGCAATGCAGCGACATCACACTGTAGCTCAATACAGTATGCTGCTGTAGATTTTACTGGAATATGAGGTGATGCAATTTCAACAGGATCACGACCGCCCTGACAACAACACTAGCTTAGTCAGCTTCACCAAGCCGAATGCACATCCATCATCACCAGCTCTTGACATGTCTGCTTTTTCTAGTTGCGGCAGCAAGCACCAGGCAGCTTGCGCAACGCCGCGGCACATGTGCTATTTAACCTGCCGTCAACCTGGTGGGCTGTCTGCAGCAGCCCTGCCACTGCCTGCTTGCTGAGCTGCTTTGCTGCTGGCAGCTCACAGAGTGCCCTGATGCTGCTACCACTGCCCTGCTGGACGGCCGCTTCAAGCAGCTGCAGTACAACCTGACTGGTCAGCTGCTGTGCGGCAGGGATGCCACACAAATGCCACACACTGCTGCAGCTGCCTTAAGTAACTGCAGGACCGCCTGGCTGTCAAGCCCTTGTGCAGATGGCAGCCAGCACGGGCTGATTGCGTCTATGTCCCGCAGCACAGCTGCCTGTAGCAGCTGCAGGACTGCCCGGCTGTCGAGCTGCTGTGCCGCTGGTAGCCCACACAGATCGTCCACAATCTTAGCAATGTCACCATCCTTGCCGTCATGCTGCACAGCCGCCTGCAGCAGCTGCAACACTTCCTGGCAGTTCACCTGCTGTGCACCTGGCAGGTCGCACAAATCTGTGATGTCTGGTTTGCCCACCTGCACAGCTGCCTGCAGCAGCTGCAACACCGCAGCACTGTCCATGTGCTGAGCGCCCGGCAGCTTGCACAACTCAGACGTGCCGTCAATGCCCAGCTGCACAGCTGCCTGCAGCAGCGGGAACACCTCGCCACTGCTGAGCTGCTGTGCTGCTGGCAGCCTACAGAACGGCCATGGCCTATGACCTTGCTGCATGGCGGCCTGCAGCAGCTGCAGCACGGCAGCACTGTCAACCTGCTGTGCTGCTGGCAGTTGGCACAGGACAGGAACGCCGTTCCAGCGAGAAAAACAGCAGCAGCAGCCTGATGACAGCATCACTGCTGAGATGCGCTGCTGCTGGCAGCTGAATCAACAAGTCCAGGTATGCATAAGACATGCGCAGCTCAAAGAGCATCACCTCCAGTGTTGCTGCGTTTACGTGCTGGTGAATGTATCCCAGCTGCTTGTGAATCGACATGTCAAGCACTGCTGCTGCATGCTGCCTTGTCGCTGCCGTGACCAACAGCCTGCGAGCCATGTCTGGCTTGAGCAGTTCGGGCATGCGGCGTGCTGCAGATGCAGCTGCGGCTGGCAGGTGGCCTACAGCTGCTGCTGCTGTTGCTGTGTTGCTGCAGTTCAGGGCCAACTGCAGCAGGTCAGCAGCACCTCCCCTGGGTAGCCTGGCATGAGCTTAAACAACAAAGACAGCAGCAGCAGCAGCGGCAAGAGAGAGGGCAGCGGTGTTAGTACTACGTAAGCTTTGTTCAGCATTGGATGGCCAGCGCACGGCACAGGTTCACTGTTGTCAACAGGCCGGGCAGTGCTTGAATGACTGCAGCATTGCTGATTCTTGCAGGTGGCCAGCTGACCAGTAATTGCCTGCAAAGCGGCAGCGTTCATTTACAGTTTCTTTGAAGACTTGTGCTAGCAGGCGTGTACAGATCATCTGCCAACGGTCAGCGCACCAGCACACCTGCAGGTAAGCGGCTAGCTGCGGTCCACTCACGCGCATGCAATTGCAACCCACCCAGTCTTCACCGTAACGGATAGCTGCCGCCAGTGCAGGGATGTTGGTGTGAACATCCAGCTGCTGTTGTGCCTGCACTCACACCTCCACTCCTGCCGCCATGCTGTGCGCTGCAGCCAGCAGCTGGGCATAGGTGATGCGCGCACCACCTGCCACCAGCTGCTCAGCTGTACACAGGGGCACGAATGGAAGGTGTTTCAGCCGCTCACTCACGTCTATTGCCAAGGCAGGCGCTTTGCGCAGCAGTACTGCTGCTAGCCATGCTACGGCCTGCTCGTGCTGCTGCTGCTGCTCACTCCCGTGCTGTGCCCAATGCACGATCCAAGAGACCAAGGCTGTCCCTGACAAGGACAGCTTCGATTGTTTTCCTTAATAACTTGCTGCTTGTTGCGAGGCAGGCCAAGCCGTCCAGCTCCAGCTTCTCATACAGCACTGGGTATTCGTGCAGGACGTCTGCTGCGATACGCTGGAATTGAACTGTGCAATTCATAGCAGGTACGCGCACTTCTTGATAACAGTGACTGTTTCAGAGGCTGATTGCAATGCAGCTCTGCTACATGGGCTTCAAAGCCAGGAAGCCAGGGTGATCCTTGCGCCTCAGTAGCGTCCCAAATGAAACAACCAAAGTAAAGTACATGTAATTTGCCCATAAAACACTTAGTACAGCTTGATAGATGATGTGTCGAACCGAATGTTTGCAGCTGACCGTCAGTCAAATCTTGTTGGTGTCGTCAGCCTGTGCGTCATATTTACAAATGCATGTCCCCTCAAACCTTTCGTGGAACGTTTTTCGTGGCCTCAACAAGCTTCGTTCAGCTGTTTTCCGGAATTGCAGCCTGTACAGTACCCCGCAGGTCAGCTGGATGAGCAGCTCATACTCACTTCATATTATGAACTTATCTGTTCGCTCATTTTGTCCTTAAAAAAGTGGCATCAGATCACATATTGTGTAAGGAGTAACGCAACTGCAACTTGAGTAACAGACCACCAATCGCGATGGGCCCTATATAAAGGCGATGCCCATCACACTGGAGCACTCCCGGCCTTTATACCTCACATATTCACATATCGCGCCCGGAATGCTTCCTGTCTTGCCTTGTTGTCGCTCTTGTGCAAATGCTGCATTGCTTGTTCCATCAGTCACTTGCGGACGGTTTGGTCGTGCGTGTATTGATTGTATGAATCTATTTTGTTCAGGTCTGAACCCTTCCGATTTGGTGGCTGTTCCAGTGACCCCGAGCAGGGCGAGGAGATCCCTGTGGTAAGGTGGGATTGCCACCTTCTTGTAGAGGGCAGTAAGCCGTTGCTCCGCCATTTAGGGAAGAGCGATGACGAGCGAATAGTGGACTGAAGGCCGCCGGCCCCAGATTCCCAACTATCATGGTGGCTGCCTGATTGTTTTGGGTCTGTTTTGGGTCTGTGTAGTTAGTTAGTTAGTTAGTTAGTTAGTTAGTTAGTTAGTTAGTTACACAGCCTATAGTGTTGGTATACTTGTCATACAAATTAGTGTTCATGAATAGAGAAATTATATTTGTAATTGGGCATGTACTGGATTTCTGCTGCTATGGGGCCAAAACATAGGAGCCAGGTGAGTAGAGCTGGGGTATGGCTTTCTAAACGGGTGTTGAAAAACACCGACAATCCCAGACACTATTGGTCTCACCGAACTGACTATGGTTGGAGCCATGACACGGCCACGGCTGTGTAACGGGTCTGTGTCTGGTGCCTGTGCTGCAAGCATGCGTTCCCGTTGTGTTCTGCTGCAGGTCTGCGTGATGCATGTGTGGTTGGGCGCGGCACGAGCAGCCCTCCCCGAGGTGCGCCTGGTAATGCCCCAGCAGCAGCAGTGGCACTGCAGCAGCACTACTGCTGCTCAACCACTGGTGCTGCTGGGGTAGCTGACCTTATGCTCGTTTGAGTGTATATGTTTGGTAATACCAGGGATGCTCAGTACGTTGATTTTGGCAGCGTACAACGTACTGTATGCGTACAGTACGCTGTACGTTGCCTTGTACGCTGTTTGTACGCTGCTGTCAAGGGAACTTGCAACGTACTGGTCAAAGTGTCACTGGAAGTAACATACTGACCACGTACAAGAGCGGTTTCTTCTTGCTGCAATTTAGCTCGATTATATAATAATAAGATAATTGCATACAATTGCGCCAGTGAGGAGTTAAAATGGCTTCCAGCGCCGCCCCTGCAAACGAGGAAGCGTGGAAGGAGTCCACCAATCCTGTCGACCACTGTGAGGTTGTCGCTAAAAAAACCAACACAACTGATTACAAGTGCAAGCACTGCAACCACACGTTCAGTGGCACCAAAACACGCTGCTATGTGCACCTTACTGGGGACGGCAGTGGGGTCAGGAAGTGCAGCAAGTGTCCTGTCGAGGTGCAGCATGCCTTGAAGGCTGCTAAGGCTATGAATCAGGGCAAGGGTAACCTCAAGCGCAAGGCAGAGGAGGATCTGCAGGAACAGAGGCGCAGCAGCCACTCTGAGGCAGGCGCTGGGCCAAGCAGTGCAGCAGCAGCAGCAGCAACTGATGGGTTTGACAGCACTCCGGTGAGCATTGACAACTGTACAGCAGGCAGCAGTTTGGGTTGTTGCAAAAATTTGGCAGCTAGTTTCACCACCCATTGCGTGGGATGTGGCAGTCGCTCACATGTACACTAGTGCTGCTGCTGCTGCTGGTGTGCCCATAGATTGGCAGGGCATTCAAGCGTGCTGATGCCCAGAGCGTGCATGATGCCCTGGCAGATCTGATCTTCTTGGAGGGCCTGCCCATGCGGCTGGTGAAGAGTAAGTACCTGCGCAGCTTCATTGACGCTGTGTCCACCCATGTTGAGCACAGACTGGTGTCCAGTGGCAAGGTCAAGTTCGTCAAGGGCCGGTGAGTCAGTGACTGCCTGCTCAGGCATGCTATGCATTGCATTGCATTGCACCGCACTTCCAGGAATGTACTGCAGCAGCAACTGGGGTCTGCAGCCCTTTCTTTCCTGACATTCCATGATAATTTCCCTTGCTTCATTGCTGCTGCCAACTGCAGTGAGGACTTGCCTACGCCCACCTACAAGCCCATGGCTTACAACATCCTGCGCACTACGTGCCTGGATGCAGCAAAGCAGCGCATACAGCAGCAGTTGAAGAAATGGGACAAGCGGGCCAACAGCACAGGCATGACCATCAGCTGTGACGGCTGGAGCGATGCTCAGAGCCGCCCCATCCTGAACTTGCTGGCCACCTGCCCTAAGGGTGCTATGTTCCTGGGTGCAGTGGATACCAGTGGTGAAACCAAGTCAGCTGAGTACATCGCTGGGGTGCTGACTGAGTACATTGAGGCTGTGGGGCCTGAGAGGGTTGTGCAGGTGGGTGCTGTGGTTGGGCATTAGGGGAGCAGTTTGCACGGGTGCAGATTTGCTGTGGATTGGCTGACGGACTGGGCTGCACATTGCAATTGCCAGCAACTACTGATACTGTCTAGTCTTTGCAGCTCAGAGTTGACAATTTGCCTTCTGTGTGGGCTGCTGCTGTGGCCAGGTCACTACCGACAACGCCGCCAGCTGCAAGGCTGCAGGCAGCCTGATTGAGCAAGCCTACCCTCACATCATATGGTCCCCATGCGTAGCGCACGTGTGCGACCTGGCCCTTGAGGACATTTTCAAGCTGGACTACTTCAAGAAGGTGCAAGATGACACCAAGGGCTTTGTCACCTTCATCAACAACCACCAGGCCACCCTAGCAGCATGGCGCAACCACACAGCAACCGATGGTGCCATTGACCTCACAGGGCACCCAGCCTCAAGCAGTGCCAGCAGCAAGGTCCTTGCGCTGGTGAAGCCTGGTGAGACACGCTTTGCCAGTGCCTTCCTCATGCTGGAGCGCACCCTGAAGGTCAGGTCCAGGCTGGAGCAGTTTGTGGTGTCTGATGGCTGGAAGGCTGCCATTGCTGACATGAAGCGTGCTGACAAGGTGGGTTGGTGCAGTGCACACGTGCAGGTAGAGTGAGTTGACTCAGCGGCTGGTGGCAGCTTGTACATGTGTTGGATTCTTGCAGCCACTGAAGAGCTGGCCCAGCATATCATATGAGTGACTCAGCAAATGGCATTAAGGTTGCAGCGGTGCAGAGGTCAAGACAATGCTGTGCGGGATGCACAACTGCAGTTAGCCGTTGACTGTCATGTTTTTATAACCGTTACTGCTGGTGCTGCCACTGCTTTGTACCTTCCAGGACAAGGCTGATGAGATCAAGAGCCTTATCTTGGACTCTGCCCATTGGGAGGTGGTGGAGCAGGTGGTGAAGCTGTGTGAGCCCATCATCCGGCTGCTGCGCATTGCCGATGGCGACAGCCCCTCAACTGGCAAGATCGTGCTTATGGGGTGCAGCAGCGCATTGCAACAGCAGAGAGGGAGCTCAGCATTCCAGCAGCAGTGGTTAGGCAGGTGCAGCAGGTGTGGAAGAGCAGGTGGGACTTCATGTACAGCCCAATGCATGGGGCTGCCTATTGTCTGGACCCTGAGTTCCTCAGCGATGAGGGGCTTGATCTGGGCAATACAGCCGATTGTAGTGTGCAGGACCTGCTCACAATGATGAAGAGGCTGCTGCCAGAGGAGGAGCACCAAGCAGCTTGGCTGTCCTACTCAGCGCTTAGGGCAGAGGAGGGGTTGTTTGGAAGTGATGAGGCTGCTGATGATGCTTCCTGCATGCCAGCACACCAGTGGTGGGCCATATATGGGGCAAAGCATCCTGAGCTGAAGAAGCTCGCCTGCTGTCCCAGGTGTCCTCTGCTTGCTCCTGTGAGCGGGCTTGGTCAGCTTATGACTTCATTTACAACAAGTGCCGCAACCGGCTGACTGCTGCTCTTGCGCGTGACCTGGTGTATGTTTTTACCAATGGGAGGCTGGTTGATAAGATGGCAGACGGGGAGGAGCACATGGAGGGACCTTTGTTGGCTGGGAGGAGGAGGAGGAGATGGAGGGGGATTTTTTGTAAACCTTACACATGCTGCTACGTTGTGTAACACACAGCCAACTTGGTGGCACCTCTGTCCAGCATGCAGATGCATCATATATGTTTCAGAGTTAAAGTCCACACTAATTACAGCATAATATTAATAGTAAAAACATCAGAAATATATGTATCTTTCAAGGGCCATAGGCCAGCAGGATGCATCAGTGATGCAGCAGCAGCAACAACCTGGTGGCCCAGTGCCAACGTTCAGGAATGTACAAGGGGTACGTACAGAACCCCCCAACCAGCGTACAACGTACAACGTACAGCGTACAACGTACGGGACGTACAGCGTACTGAGCATCCCTGATTCCAGCTGCTGCTCGCCCTTCCGTATGCTGTCCAAAGCAGCGTGCACTGCAGAGCGCAGCTGATCTGCCGCTGCTGCAGCCCTGTAGAGGTCCTCCAGCCAGTCATGCTGCGCATCTGTCCACCCCGGGTGCTGCTGCTGCTCATAAACCCGCGCTTTGTCATCGAATGACTCGCGCCACAGTCCCACCCCATTCAGCAGCTGCTCCCCACTCTGCCGGCCGTGCTGCAACACCATGCTCACGCCGGCGTGCTGCTCTGCTGTGCCCACACCACCCATCTCAACACGCACACTGGCAGGCAACCCCTTCTGCAGCCGCTGCTGCTCAGGCGTTTCAATCGGGGCCTGCTCCCTCTCAAAGTGCTGAGCCATTCTTCCGACAACAGCACCAAAGTTATGTATGGCTTGCACCTTCAGCTGCAGCCGCTGCATGTAGGTGGTTGCTTCTGCTGGGTGCTTGCGCCCTATCGTGTTGAGTCTTATCAGGGCACGCATTGAGCTGCGTAGAGCCTCCAGTGGAACTGCGATGAACGCATGGCACATTTCACCCTGCAGCAGCAGTTCAGCATTCCCATATCAGCTTTCCAGCAGCGAGTCCGATCAGGATTCAATTTGCCGCAGCTGCTATTCTCAATTTCCCGCAGCTGCTGTCCTCAATCGATGCCACAATCCTGTCCTCAATCGATGCAGCTAGCGGCTATGCTGTGCCAACAACTTTTTGGTTATGGTCATGTTCAGCTTTCAGCCAGGCCGTTTTCGGCTGGGAAAAAGCTCAACTGCTGTCTCCTCCGCCGATTAAAGCCGGTTGTTGCGTCCATGTCCCCTAGTGCTGCTGCGCCGGGCGCCGAAAGCTGCTCCAAGAGCGCGGCGGTTACTGGTTCTAGACGCCCAGCGATTAAGAGCCTCAGCTCACAGAACAATCAAGGCTACAGCTACACATTAGTACATGCGGGTGCTGCGGCCAACTTGCGATTATGGAGAAATCAAATTCGTCAGACAGCTTCCGCCAATGGTGCACGTGCCCTTGATCAGATGAATTCGAAATACGAACAACAGAACTTTCAGATATCAACTGCAAGGAAGAAATTGTAGTCATGCAATCCGAGCCACTGACATGGTTTTGCCAGACATGAACACTGCCAGCTCTGGGATTGGAACACCACACCCCTCTCTGAGATGCTGTTTGCCGCAATCAACCTTGCTCTGGACTGCAATACATCATGCAGAATCGTCCAGAGGTCGGTCTGTACTTGGCGCCCCAGCTCGCAGTGTGTTACTATCGTTTTATGCTCTGAAGGTAGATGATTCTGGACGCCCTTGGACATTGCTACCCTATGACCAGCAGCAGTCTTGCTATGCAAAGTGCACATCACCCCGCTGCCACATGGCCTGCTTGAGGCTGTGCGCTCCAATTGGAGCTTGCAAGCAAAGCAGTGTTGCAGTGCATATGGCCACACTCCACCGGTGGTACCACCAGCACCCAGCGAACTGGAGGCCATCTGAAGAACGGTGACATGAACATGTCTTTGCCAAGGCACAGCAAAACGTGTTGCAACCCTATTACATACCAAAACCTGAACTTAAAATCACACGGCCACACCAGTATGATAGCTACTAGCTGCAGCGGCTGCTGATGGGCTTCCCAGCACTATGACGCAGCTGCCATGCAGCACACTGCCAGTACAGTGGCCTGCAAGCACTGGCTGCCTTGCCGCAACAAGTGCGTGCACGTGACACCTCAGGCTTGCCAAGCAGGTGACCTGCCTGGCTGCTGCAGTCACTCTGCACATGTTGGCGGCCGCTGCCGTCACTTTGCTCATGCTGGCGGCTGCTACAGTCACTATGCACATGCTGGCGGCTGCTGCCGTCACTTTGCTCATGCTGGCGGCTGCTACAGTCACTATGCACATGCTGGCGGCTGCTGCCGCCACTATGCACATGCTGGTGGCGGCTGCCGCCTCTGTGCATATGTGCTGGCTGCTGCTGCCGTAACTATGCACATATGCCGGCAGCTGCTGCCGCCATCGCTGTCTGACACTCCACAGCTGAGACACAGAGCTGTTGCACTCAGCAGCTGTTGCGCATCCCTGAAGAGTCACATGTGACTCTGTACAGATGCAAGCAGGCAGTGCCTCTGCTGCAGCACCAGGCTGTTGACGCGGCTCATGGGCTGCCCACCACCACTGCATAGGGCTTGATGCTGTAGTTGGGCACCAGGCCATTCTGCACGTACGGATCTGCCTTCACGAACGCCTCAATGTCGTCTTTGCTTATGTTCTTGAAGATGAATACAGCCCCCTCAACTGGGTCACCCGCAGCACCTGCAGCAGCAGCATATGACGCATATAACACATGTCGTGCCTGTGAGAACGTGCACAGATTGTACGGCCAACTGCCATTGCTGCGCCTTCTTCACGTTGCTGCAGATGGCGCTGAACACGCATCAAGCAGTTGCTCGATGCATCAGTTGCTTTAGTTGATCATTTAATCATTTGATATCGAAGATTAATACTGCCCCTCAACAGGGTCGCCCGCAGCACCTGCAGACAGTGGTTGATTGCAACACAAACAGGCAGGGTGAGCAACTGCCCGGGCTGCAGAGTGGCCTGCAGGATCACCAGCAGCACCTGCAGCGGTTGATTGCAACACAAACAGGCAGGGTAAGTAACTGCCAAGCTGCAGAGTGGCCTGCAGGATCACCAGCAGCACCTGCAGCAGCAGCACACTGCACATTTCGGGTCTGCAAGTACGTGCACAGATCGTGCGACCAGCTGCCACTCCTGCGCCTTCTTTAAGTTGCTGCAAATGATGCTAGATACACATCAAGTAAGCTTCAACACCAGGCATCAAGTGATTAAGGTGATCTCATTAGACACGAACAAGCCCCCTCAACAGGGTCGCCTGCAGCACCTGCAGACAGCGGTTGATTGCACCACAAACATGCACGTGGTAAGTAACTGCCCGGGCTGCTGAGTGGCCTGCGGGATCACCAGCAGCAGCAGCACACACCAGCTGCCACTGCTGCGCCTTCTTCAAGTTGCTGCAAATGATGCTGGATGCGCATCAAGTAGGCTTCAACACCAGGCATCAATTTGTCAAGATTATCCAATCGAAAACGAACAAGCCCCTCAACAGGATCGCCTACAGCACCTGCAGCAAGCACTTGATTACAACACAAACGGGCAGGGTGAGTGACTGCCAGGTAGACTGCAGGTTGGCCTGCAGAAGTGCCGGTGTCTTGCACCTGATATGATTTCAAAACAGCAGCGTTGACACTATCGCCAGCAGCACCTGCAACCAGGCAGTAGAGTAAGGGCAGGATGTCAAGGCCAGCTATTGTCAGGCTGCCTGTAGAACTGCTCTTGTGTTGCTGGTGTTGTCAATGATGAACACTGCACCATCGCCAAAGATGCCAAAGATGCCAGCAGCACCTGTGCGTACAAAAAAGCAAAGACAACCCATGTAATAGCCTACTGAGTTTGATTCTTCAGCTGCACACTAGCAATTGCGCATCGTTTGGTGCAGCACATGTGGATGTCTCTTCAACTGCTTCTGCTATTGTGCGCATGAGTTTGTTGCTGTACCTTGATGCGGCTACCATTGCAGCAAACCTGATCCTGCGAGTACGTGGTCAATGGTGCAGCCGAGACACCGGCAATGTTGCAGCTGCTGTCTTTGCTTGCAGCTGCCTGAAGCGCCGCTGCTGCAGCTGCTACCATGCACACCCTACCTTGCTGCTTCCTCTACATACAGTTCTGCACCTGCCTCAAAACACCAGCTCCCTAGCCCCACAAGTGGAACTCCCACTTGAACCACTTTTCCGGGCTGCTGACATGCTGCTGCTGCGGCTGATCCTTTCGGTTGCTGTTACTTCGGTTCTGCTGTTGCTTGCTGCTGCAGATGTTCCTCCCACCCGCCATGACCAGCTGACCAGTCCCACGATTAGGCTTCACAACTGCTGACCTTTGCAGGACTGCAGCGATGCTGCTGCCACCAACTGAAAAGTTGTGCTGCTGCTGCTGCTGCCGCCGCTTTTCTCCTCCCACCTGCCATCACCAGCTGGCCAGCCTCCAGCTTTTTGTTTGCTCCTGCAAGGTGCGCCTCCCTGTAGGGCCCGCGCTTCTGAAGGATGTCCGGCACATACCTGAACGTGTTATTACGCAAGAAATACAGCATGATGTCAGCTAACACAGCGTGATTGTGGACAAGTGAGACAGGTAGGAGACAGCGGCCTTGCAGGCAAGCGCAGCGCGACTACTGCTGCTGTTGCACCACCTCCGGCACAAATCTGGACATACAGACAGCAGAATTAGCTGCTGCTGACGCGATCATGCAGTGATGACGACGAATCAGACATGCAGGGGATGCTGGCGCTGTCGCGTCGTGGCGAGGGCAACATGCAGTACTGCGCAGTACTGCTGCTGCTGCTGCAGCAACTCCTGCAAGCTGTTTCAGAGTTCTGCTGCAGCACTGAGCAACCTGGGACCCATCCAGTAGACGTGTTTATCATGCAACAATGCTCGAAACCACTGAGGCTCACGTGTAGTTGAGGATGAAGTATTTGGGTCCTGCTGCTGCTGCTCCTGCCTGAGAAGCCATGCAAGCAACTCGTGCGTGGCGCGAACAGGTCGCTGGTCTAACGGCTACGGGTGCTAGGCAACTACGAGCGGCAGATGCGAAGGCCCTGGTGCTGCAGCGCAATGCCATGACAGACAGCAGGACTGAGGCTTGCTATCTCGCGATCTGCACCAAGTATAACGCCAGAGAAGCGGTGCGACGCTTCAACGACTACAGGGGTTACTGCAGTTGCGTGAGGGTCAGATTCAAAAGCTGGCGTCGCTGACAGCTGCTGGTGTACTGCTGCTACTGCTGCTACAACCCTAGGCCCACATGACAAGCAGCGTGAACAAGTCAAACAAGCATAGGTTACACGCCATCCACTCTTCTAGGATGCAAATACCAATATACTGAGCCAGCCATGTGTGCTACAGCCGCCACCATCTCTCAGCATCCGCCAGCTGGCATCTGCAGATCTGCCAGACATGTGTGCACCAGCAGTACAACAAGTGGACAGTGGCACCACACTCACAACACCAGCTTTGATGTCATCAACAATTCCTGCATAAGGCCCAATGCCAGCACTGAATGTACTAAGCGGGGTTACACAAGCATTCGGCCGCCAAGTCGGCATATATGCATAACACCATTCACCGACAGGCGTGGAAGTAATGACTGCGGCAGTGATGACGCAGTGATAACTGCACTGCCTTGCAGGCCGCAATTTGTCCACGAGGCACTCATACTCACCAGATGCCAAGGCCATCTGGCAGTGTGCCATGCATTGCAACCCAGCCAACCATCATTGCCAGCACCATCTGCTGCCGTGTGAGACACGGCTTGTTTTGGAACCCTGGCCCAGAGCCAAACCTTGGCACCAGGGGCTCCACACTCCACACAAAAAAGTACGTACGCTAGTAGTGCTCCTGCTGCGACTGCGCTGCCAACCGCAAGCAACTGCCACCAGCAAAGCACCCGCAGCTTCTATCATGGCCACCTGATGCCACAGCAGCTTGCAAACTTTGACCAGGGCCACCAGCAGGGCCAAACCATAAAGGCATGTTGCGTTACATGGCTCTGCACTCCACACAATATACTTGTAGTCTGGTGGCACCTGCTGCAGCTGCCCCAATATTAAGCCGACCCCAACAAATCACTGTTACCAGCACATAAGCACTATCCTCAAAAAGCCTGCTGCAGCAGCCACTAACAGGCCACAGTCGCCCGCCATGTCACGAGCAGCATCAGCTTGCAGATCCTGAGCCGGACCCAAACCTCGGAGGGAGCGGCTCTGCACTCCACACCACATACTTGTAGTCTGGCGGCACCTGCTGCAGCTGGCCCACTGGCTGCAGCAGCGCCTGCAGCTCCCCTGGCTTCAGCAGCAGCTCGAGCTTGCGGCGTGCATCGAGGTGCTCGGCAGCACACAGCAGTGCGGTACGCGCGGCAGTAGCAGCCACCTGCAGCATGCGCAATGACAGGCGTGGCTTCAGCAGCTACAAGCTTGCCAGTGCTTGAGTCAAGCTTGCGGCGCGCATCAAGGTGCTCGGCAGCACACAGCAGCGCGGTACACACAGCAGTGGCAGCCACCTGCAGCATGCGCATGGACAGGACGTGGCTTGAGCAGGAGCTCAAGCTTGCGGCGCGCATCAAGGTGCTCAGCGGCACACAGCAGGGCGGTACGCGCAGCAATGGCAGCCACCTGCAGCATGCGCAATGACAGGACATGGCTTCAGCAGCAGCTCGAGTCCGCAACGTGCATCGAGATGCTCGGCAGCACACAATAGTGCGGTGCGCGCGGCAGAGCAGCCACCTGCAGCATGCACCGTGCACAACCGGATTGTGGCTTCAGCAGCTCAAGCTTTCGTTGCCAGGCTTCAGCAGCAGCTGAAGCTTGCAAGGCTTGCAGGCTGTTGCTGCTGCCGCTTTTTGGGTGCTACTGCCTAGCTGGCATCACCTACCTCCCCTCCTGCACGAACGCGAGGCCTTGAACCGGTGCCCTTAGCGGTTGCTAGCTGATTGACCCGGCTAAGCTTGCTGCAACCAAGCTCCTTACCTGCCTCCCCTCCTGCACGATCTTGATCAGCGCAGGAGCAGCAGCAGCCACCACAGGCACTTTGCTGTCCACCTCAATGCTCAGCACCGCTACCCATACTGCTGCAATCAAGCTTCCTTTCACCTGCCTCCCCTCCCGCACCAGTTTGATCAGCGCAGGTGCAGCAGCAGCCACCACTTGCTGTCCACCGTTGCACAGCACCACTACCCATACTCAATGGTGCTGCTGCCAACCAAGCTGCCCACCTGCCTCCCCTCCTGCACCAGCTTGATCAGCGCAGGTGCAGCAGCAGCCGCTGGCTGCCCGTGGCACGGGCACCTTGCTATCCACTGTTGCACAGCACAGCTACCCAGTCTCAACAGTGCTGCCGCAACCAAGCGTCTCACCTGCCTCCCCTCCTGCGCCAGCCTGATCAGTGCAGGTGCAGCAGCAGCCACCACGGGCACCTTGCTGGCCACCTCAATGCTCAGCGCAGCTACTCAGTCTCAGTGGTGCTGCTGCAACCAAGCTCAACCTTACACGTGTGAACACCTTCTCACCTGCGTCCCCTCCTGCACCAGCTTGATCCGCGCAGGTGCAGCAGCGGCCACCGCAGGCACCGTGCTTTCCCGGACAGCAACAGGCCCGCACAGCACCGCTACGCGTACAGATGTTGCTGCTGCCAGCGTTGCAGTGCACCCAAGCATCTCACCTGCGTCCCCTCCTGCACCAGCTTGATCAGCGCAGGAGCAGCAGCAGCCACCACATGCACCTTGCTGGCCACCTTGATGCTCAGCACCGCTACCCATGCTCTATGCTGCTGCTGCCAACCAAGCTGCCCACCTGCCTCCCCTCCTGCACCAGCTTGATCAGCGCAGGTGCAGCAGCGGCCACCACGGGCACCTTGCTGTCCACCTCGATGCTCAGCGCAGCCAGGCAGGCAGCTGCTGACGCCTGCACCTGGTCGTCAGCCACACCCAGCATGCCGGCTAGCACTGCAGCAACAGCAAGCAGGGCAGGGGCAAGGTTTGGTACTACCAAATGAGTAAATAATGCTCTTGTTGTAAGGCCTGCACCTACCAGTGGTCATCTTCCACGCCCAGCATTCCAGCCAGCACTGCAGCAAACACGCATGCACACCAGCAAGGAAGGACCTCAGTGGTAAAAGCTGAGGCATATCAAGTCATTGCACTCCCGCTGTTTGAGCATCGCCCCACTGCTATCAGTGCATCACAATCCATCACATGCTGCACTCAACCAGGAATGGGAACACCATACAGGGGCCAACAATTACCAGCTGTATGGTACAAGCTACTACCGGCAGCGCCTGAGGCGCCCTGAGACTCAGGCGCCTCTCCCAATCACTCGCTTCCTTGCTGTCATACGCATCCGTGATCACCTTGAGGCAACTGCCACGCAGTCACCAACCTGGTACACATTCTGGCTCTAGAGTCAGCTCAGACACATATCTCAGCTGCGCATTGCCATCGCTATGGTGACCAATAGCCCCTCACGCACTTTTCCCCCATCACACAAGTCCTTGCCCATACTCATTGGTGATCGGCATTTCACGCAACTGCCACGCATGTCACCCCACCTGGTACACACTCCGACTCCCTCAGCTGCACCTTGCCATCGCCATGGTGACCAATCACCAGCAGCGCCTCAGCTGCAGCTCGCAGCGCAGCCAGCAGCTGCGCAGCTGCCACTGCCGGCGGCTGCGCTGCCTGTGCCAGGCAGGCGTGGTGCTTCAGCGCGCGAGCTGACAGCTGCTGCAGGCAGCGGGGCGCCTGGCAGGCCAAGGCGTCGATTACACCCTCGTCACAGTTGCACAGGCCTGCAGGCAGGTGCATGGCATGCAACGCATCAGACAACAGACGCTGGTGGCACCCAAGAAGTGGCTGGCAGTCCCATGTTGCAGCTGCTGCAGCTGTTGTGTGCACAGCTTCCAAGGCCTGCACTGGACAGGGTACAAGCCGGTACATGGCATGTCAGTGCGTCAATCGCACCCTCGTCCCAGTTGCACAGGTCTGCATGAAGAACGGATGACAGAAAAGCGTGCATCAAGTTGAGTGCTGCGTACGTATGCAATGCTAGCTGCAGTGACCTAGGGATCTGCAGCTGCTATGGTGAATGCACGTGTTCCACACACCAGCTGCACTACAGGCTGTTGCTGCTGTCCAACGGCCGCCAAAGTGTCCAGTCAACTCACTGAGCTGTAAGCTACTGCTGCCTTGTAAGACTTGAATCTGCTGCTGCCTGGTAGGCCTTCAGCCTGCTATGCACCCTGGCTTAGCTGTAGACGTGCCAACTTACAAACGACACAGCTGCTGTGTATTACGGTGCGGCACTGTCATTACCCCAACCCACCTGATACGCACGCAGCTGCATCTGTTGCTGCTGCCCAGCTGCTGCCAGGGTGGCCCATCAACTCCACCAGTGCTGCTCTTTCGTACCATCCAACCGCTGGGTGCATGTCATGCAGTTCACCTTTGCTAGCCCCCAAGCACACTACCCTGCATATCACGCGGCATGTTGCTGTTGCTAGGTATTCAGCACCCACCTGTTATGCACGCAGCTGCATCTGTTGCTGCTGCCCAGCTGCTGCCAGGGTGGCCCATCAACTCCACCAGTGCTGCCATCACACGCGCAGGCGAGTCATGCAGGTGGCTGAAACCATCTGCACAGCCAGCAAGCACCTGAACGCACAGAAGCAGCACCAAACATACAGTGCAACATAGTGCAGGATCATCAAGATGTATGAAATATCACCAATGCTGGCGCCAGCCACGTCAGCTGCAGACCTACTGACATGCAGTGCAACACTGCAGTGCAGTTGATGGGGCAGCAAACGCTGGCTGGTCCCCGGCTCACCAGCTGCTGCTGCTGCTGCTGTGCGACTTGCCTATTGCTGCGCTGGCAGTGACCGTACTGTGTCACAGTGGCACATGCCGCAACCACTGGCAAGCATCTGCAGGTAGCTTGTCACACTTGGATGCTTTCATAGCAGCCGCTGTCGTATACCACACTCCATGTCCTGTAGCGGTTCTAGTTGCTGGTCAGCTGGCATGAGGCACGACAGGCTGCCATCACCTTCATCGCTCCCACGGCAGCATCTGGTGTTGTTTCCAGTGCCTTGGTAAGCACAGGCACGCCCCCAGCTGCCGCGAGCGCTGCCCTGCCCTGTTGCAGCTGGCAGATGCTGCCGATGCTCCTGCAGCACAGCTGCCGCACTGCTGTGCTGCTGCCCTCATGACCCAGCCAGCCCAGCAGCGGCTGTAGTGCGTCCGCTTGAATGGCCTTGACTTTGCTTTCCTGCAAGCAGGCACAGCAGCGGGTTGTGTTTCTGCTGCTGCCCTCGTGGCCCAGCCAGCCCCAGCAGCGGCTGCAAGGCATCTGCTTGGATGGCCTTGACTTTGCTTTCCTGCAGGCAGGCACAGTAGTGGATTATGTTGCAGCAGCGGGTTTTGTTCTTGCTGCTGCCCTCGTGGCCCAGCCAGCCCAGCAGCGGCTGCAGTGCGTCTGCTTGGATGGCTTTGACTTTGCTTTCCTGCAGGCAGGCACAGTAGTGGATTAAGTTGCAGCAGCGGGTTTTGTTCTTGCTGCTGCCCTCGTGGCCCAGCCAGCCCAGCAGCAGCTGCAGTGCGTCTGCTTGGATGGCTTTGACTTTGCTTTCCTGCAGGCAGGCACAGTAGTGGATTAAGTTGCAGCAGCAGGTTTTGTTTCTGCTGCTGCTCTCGTGGCCCAGCCAGCCCAGCAGCAGCTGCAGTGCGTCTGTATGAATGGCCTTGACTTTGCTTTCCTGCAAGCACATAGATGCAGTTTGTGCGGGGTGTGATGTGCCATCATCTGATGTACTAATGTGACTGCAGCTCATGCGGACGCAGCAAACATGCGTGGCTCCTGCAAGATGCACTGCAGGCCGCAGGGCCTTCAACAACCTTCAGCAGCTGAATAAAGCTGTTTGCATGGACTGCGCTGCTGACTACTAACCCACCTGTGTTGACAGCAGGTTGGTAAAGAGCTTGAGGCAGTGCAGCCGTTCTGCTTCTGGCAGCTGCTCCTCACTCAACCGCAGCACAGACACCAACTGCACGCAATAACAGATGAGATTAGAAGCAGCAGATCTCGCATCCATCGAAGGCCGCCCCAGATGAACAGACCATGTTAAGCGTGTGCTGTTAGTGGCTACCACAACAGGTGAAGAAAATACCAGCTTGTGGAGGGCTGTTGAATGATGCATAGTGCACAGTGCCAGGCATCAGGCTGCACCATCAGCAGTTGCTGGGCTGTGCTGAGGCATGCATGTGGCAGCCTCTTGCTGAACGTGCAGGCAGATACATAGTGGATTACTCATACACGCAGCAGGTCTTAGTATGAAAAACAGTGATGCTGACTTGCCTTGGGTATCTGCCTGTCACCATATGCTTCTGCTACTTCATCTGCTCTGGGCTCCTGAGCACAGGCACAGCGACACCCAGGCCCGTCAGCTGCTGCAAAAGTCTAGTTACTGAGTATTTGTACCCGTAGCAGTGCATCATGTTGTGTTACGTGCTTGCCTTTTCGAATGGCGGGTCCCTGTAAGGGTGTCTGTCTGCTAATGCTTCCGAAACGACGTGCCTAGACGCGCGAGATTGCATTGCGTGATGTCAAGGTTTTCTTCGTTCGATTGATAACACTACGTGTGCTCTGCTCAGCGGGCTCTGAAAAAGGAAAGGGTTTCGCGCTCTTCTGCTGAACAATGGCTAACGCGTGGGTTACAGGCAATCAGGCTGAACAATACAACTCAAATTGTTGCCACGACAATGAGCAATGGCCGCAGCTGCTGGTTTCAGGCAGGTATACATCCCCTCAACCCCAACATAACACTGCCAGCCAGTGCCAAGATGGCATCTGTGCCACATCTGCTGCGCTGCAACCAAGCCAGAGCACAACGCTGATGGACATGGCCTGAGAAGCACACACACAATGCAGCCGGCAGCTCAGCTGAGCTGATCATGCAGGGCACGCACACATTAACCTCCTCGTGCCACATGGCCCTTTCGCATGCGCTGCCAATCAACGCACTCCAGTGACAACTGGTGTCATCATATGGGAACCAGCGATAACCACGGCTGTGGTACATGGCTGGATTGCAAAGGCTGCCAAGCAGTCTATCGTGGCTGCCTGTCAAATGCTCCCTCCTAATGGCTCGCTCGTGAAAGCCCCGTCTGCTAAACTCAGCAACAACAGCAATCTGTGACAACCTACAGTACAACAAAACAACAGCGCACAACCCGCTGACCATTATGGGTACCTACTCTGCCATGCACTGCCCCAGTATGCTATGAAAGGAACACCAGAACAACAGCCAGAGCCCTGACAATAAATAATTTGTTATATAACAGGGGCCTGGAGAACTCACCATTTGCAACATGCTCCAGGGGAGCAGTAAAGGGTGTCCAGAACCAGATGCCGATATTGAAATAACACATAGTTGTCCAGCCCTAAACACAAAACAACATACGCGTCTGCGGCTGGGACGTAAATGCTGCAGACCCATTCTACCAGACTGCTGACTAGACAAAACAGAAGCAGCTGCTGCAAGCGCTGCATTTGCTGACGTGCAGCAGTGCATGTGTGTGCTGTATCACTGTGTGTGCGGTGATTTTGTATCACCAGAAGACCCTTGCTGCTTGGCTGGCTGCCAAATAACGTTATAAAGCGAGCTGGTCTGACGCAGTTTGATAACACACGGACCAATCAGAGCGTCTCAGCAAAATACATACAACAGCCTAACTTCACATTTTCATAACACCCAGTTGAAAGGCTGAACAGCAAAAACAGTCAGTAGAGCAGCACAAGCGCACGTTTCTTGCTGCCTGACAATGGTATGTTGCGAGCCACAACAGCCCTCCCCTACTTGCACACACTCTGCCTGGCATGTTTCAAGTACTCACAGCAAGTCTCAGAAGGTAGCACATCCGGCAGCAGCCACTCCATGCTCGCTTGCTGTTGGGATCTGTATACACTCCTGGTGCAGCACTCCTGGTCCAGCACTGCATTGAGGTATGATGTTGCTGATACCTGGAGTCCAGGATCCGTATAAATCCGATCCTTTCACACTCTATTAATCTGTCGCATTGATATATTTCAACACCTTATGTAACCCAGAAACTTCAGCAAGTGCACACACACACTCCACACCTGAATACAACAACTACAGGCATTGCCACGCAACCAAAACACACTCCCAGACTAGGACATTCGTGTGCACAACAACCAAACGTACTCTGCAACCGTACTTTCTACAAGCCGCTCAGCAGCCTTTCCCCCACATCAACTCAAAGCGTACCACAGCCGCGCACTGATTGCAAACAAGGCTACAACAAATGCACGTGTGACTCAGATCAGCAACAGCATTGCCATGCGGCAGTCACACCAAAGAACCACATGACTCTGAGTCTTCTGTGCATCGCAGCCGCCACAGAAACAGCACGCCTATCATTTCCCTTCCTGCCTCTGCCCTGCTCATTATAAGGTCGAAGGCTTGGCTGCTGTCACTGCTGGCCGTCCCTTGGTGGCCTTGGTGGCCACCAACTAGTAAACGCTGGCGCTGTTGTTTCTGGTTGAGCTGCCCCCGTGTGCGAGCCACAGCATCACATCCCTACTCTGGCGCACTGCTGTGGTCCCACTATGCACAAGCCTATTGTGCAGCAGAGCCGCCAAAGCAACTGCACGCCCACCAACTGGCCTTCTGCTGCTTCCCAGCACTACCAGCACTAGGACCGGAAGTCCCAACCTTGCCTGCTGCTGCTGCTGGGGAGGCGGCAACCACACCTGCTGCTGCTGCTGCTGTCTCTGCTGGTGCTGCTGCCACATCAGTAGATTCCTGCCTACTCACTCCCTTACTCACACCAATGCCGCCGCTGCTGCTGCCACTTCCGACAAACACTTTAGCAGGCCTTCCCGCCATTTCCTCGCTGGCGCTTTCTAAACCTTCTACTGCTGCTGCAGGGCCTACAACAGCAGCTGCTGCTGCAGGCAGCTCAGCAGGGATATCACTCACTGCAGTGCCAGACGCCAATGTTATGCCATACAGCCGCGGCTGCGCAATCTGCGGGTGGTCGTACGGCTGCTGCAGCACTTCTTGCATGCGCTGCTTCGTGCATTCATCGAATAAGTCCTTGCAGAGCTGGTGGCTGCTGCTGTCACCAGCACTGGCAGCGCGAGTGAGGCCCGCTGCAGTAGCAGCAGCAGCTGTTGTGCTGGCAGGGGCAGCAGCAAACTCGCTCTGGCCATCTGCCATACCCCACTGCTGCTGCTGCTGCTGACTGGCAATAGGCTGTGCTGACAATGCAGTTACGCCGCTTGCAGCAGCTGCTGGTGCAGCAGCTGCATACTCAGCAAACGCTGTAGGAGCTGAAGTATCATCATCTCTGCCAACACCTGCTGCTGCTGCTGACTCAGCAGCAGTTGTGAAGCCAGCTGGTGCTGCTTTGCTGCTCACGCTGCAGGTAGCACTCGCAGCTTCAGCAGCAGCAGCAGTGCCGCTAGTGGCCTGTGCGAAGCAGCTGCTAGGGCTTGCAGCAGCAGCAGCAGTATCACCAGTAGCTGCTGCTGCATTCAAACTGCTGCCTGCGTCCTGAAGCCTGCTGCGTACCTTCAGCTGCTGGGGGGACGGCGTTGCTGCTGCCTCAAACGCTGCTGCCACTACATGTGCGGGCAGCTTAGGAGATGGCAGATCATAATGGACCTCACCACTGCCGCTGCTGTTGTTGTTATTGTCTGCTGCTGCTGCTGCTGCTGCTGACTCAGCAGTGTTAGAATGACCTTCAGATGACTCTGCCAGCAATTCCTGCTGCTGAGGCTGGTCAGCAGCTGCTGCTGCTGCTGCTGTTGAGGATGCACCTGATGTGGCCGCAACGGCAGCTGCTGCTGCAGCAGCTAGTGCTGCCCCTTCGCTGCTTACTGTGCGGCGTGGCGCCGCAGCTGCCATGCCGATCCTGCTGCTGCTGCTGCCGGGAGGCGGGCCGAACAGATCATCTTTAGCTGACCCTGCGAAAGAGAGACGCACAGAGAGTGATGGCAGAGGGCAACATGCAGATGATGACGGTTTCTCGATTAGATGGTTGATGGCCTTGCACAAGGGCAACGCTGTACACTAAAGGTTGGTTGTTGCGCCTGACGCAGAGGGTGGGGGCGGGGAGGTGGCATTACTAGTGCTGAGTTGGCAGCAGCAGCAGCAGCAGCAGAGCGCCCAGCCTGTCGTCGCAGCTCTGAAGGGTGGCACCGGCAGCCATTATCAACTACTTGATTGCTGACGCTGCAGACCAAAGCAGAGGAACGAGGCCTGATAGGCTTACCTGCAGACGAGCTCCTGCTGTGTGTGTAGCCAACACCATAGCCGCCAGGTGCCGAGTTGCGCCACAGGTTTGGCTTCCCTCCAATCGCTAAACCCCCGCCAGCAGCACCCCCAAAACCGCCGCCGCCACCAAAACCGCCAGCCTTAGGGCTCCGCCCAGGGGTAAACCCTGCGGCCGTCGCTGACAGCTGCTGCCCTGAACCCAAGCCCTGAACCGCCGCCACTGAGCCTAAACCGCACGCTGAACCGCCGCCACCAATTGAACCGCTGGAGGAGGTTCTAACAAAGCGCAGGGCCATTTCATCGAGTGGCACACCATCGATAATCATGCCGCTGCCACCACCACCTGATAGAGCTCTGCTGCTGCTGCTTCGGGAGTCCACACTGCTGACACTGCATGCATCGCTCATATCACCAGCTGCTGCTGCTGCATCTGATTTGAGGTCTGGGTGCTGCCCTAACGCTGCTGCCCAGTTGCTGTTGCTGCTAGCTGCATCTGCTGCGGCGTCATCCGCAGATGACGCAAGGCATAATCCTGCCAGGTGATTATGCTGAGTGCTGCTGCTGTTGGTGAGATCACCCGGCTCGGCGTTCGCTGCTGCTGACGCTGCCTCACCCTCCTCAGCCATGCCATTGGCAGAAGCGTTAGTAACACTGTTACTAACAGCTGCAGCCAGCTGGGCTCCTGCTGCTGCTGACTCATCTTCTCCTTCTTCTGCAATGGGTGCTGCTATTGGAGCATCTTCTGGAATCTCACTCAACTGATGACGTCTCACATTAGACAGACGGCTAGTCAGCGACCTGCTGCCGCTGCTGCTGCTGCCAGGGGGGCTACCTGCTGCTGCTGCTGCCGCTGCTGCTGTAGCGACACCCCCTGCTGCTGCTGCTGCTGCAACAGCTGTTGGTGTGACGGGATCAGCATCTGCTGCTGCAATGGTATCATCGGTTAGGCCACCAGCAGTATCAGCAGCAGCAAAACCGGCAGCCCTGAAAGGTGACGCATCATTGCCGCCATCAACACCATCAGCAACTTCTGCAGCAGCTACAGCCTCCTGTTGCGCAGACAACCCAACGCCATCTTCACAACCAGCTGATGCTGATGCTGCTGCTGCTGCGTGAGGCTGCGTGTGGTCATGTTGCTGCACCTGGTTGTTATCATCTTTGCACTCTGCTGCTGGATCCAAGTTCTGCTCTGGCGTTGCCATTGCTGCATGACCTTCTTGCTGCTGCTGCTGTGCTACGTCCCCTGCTTCTCCTGCAGCATCAGCAGCAGAGGCATCACAGTCCTCTGCTGCTGCATCCGTAACCCCACGCTGCTGCTGCTGCTGCTGTGTCTCATCTGCGTCCACATCTGCTTCTTCTTCCTCTTCTTCTGCAAGCGCCATCATTTTATCTTTGAAGCTCTTGCTGCTCAGCAGCAGCGCAGCAGACCCCCCACCTCCACCACACCCTGCTGCTGCTGCTGCTGCTGCTGTATCATCTGCTACAGCCGCACCATGCATGCTACTACCAGAAGAGCTAGATCCACTCGCAGCTGTCACACCACCACCACCACCACCAGCAGCAGCACATAACACACCGCCACCAGCCGCCAATGCAGCTGCCGCAGCAGCAGCCACCCCTAAATGACCCCCAGCAGCCGCACCCCCAGCAGCAGCAGCAGCAGCGTTAGGCGCTACTGCCGGTGTGCTAGCCCCTGATGCTGCTCCTGAAAGTGCATCTGCAGGCGTATTGGCTGGTGTGGGAGCAGCTGTATTGCCCCAAGCAGGGGTACTTGCAGGGGTGCTAGGAGGCGCCCAACTGCCGCTACGTCTGCCGCTGTACCCTAAACCCTCACCGCCCATAACACCTGCCACCGGGCTTAAGCTCAGGTTTAGCAACCCTGAACCGCCAGAGCCCTGCCGGCCAAACCCTGCGTCACCTGGACTGCTGCCGAGATCTGGCAGGGTTTTGTTTAAGGTTTCTGATCTGTCAGATGGAGCTCGCGACAAGCAGGCCGGGGTCGTAGGGGGCGTTGCAGGCAGACCATAAAACCCTGAGCTGCCACCAAACCCTAAACCTGAACCTGAGGCACCACTGAACCCTGAACCCAAAGCTGCAGGGCCGCCGAATGAGCCTGAGCTGCTGCTGACTGATCCGAAATTCAAATTCCTTAGCCCTAAACCACCGCTGGCGCCTGAACCTGACGACAGCAGCTGAGAACCGCCACCTGCTGCTGCTGCTGGTGCTGCAAATGCACTTGCAGGCATTGGCTCATTGCTGCTGCTGCGTCCTGTGGTCCCAGATGAAGTGTCTGCAGCAGCTGCTGGCGCATCATGTGCTGCTGCTGCTGCAGCACCTGCCACATCCTGCTGCTGCTCCTGATTCAATGACCGTGCTGCTGACCCAAAAGGCGTGTCAGCAACAGCTGCAACATGGCTAGTGCCTGTGCCACTTGCAGCAGACTCTGCTGCTGCTGCTGTTGTGGCCAGCAATGCTGCCTCATTGGCTCCTTCCTCACCCTGCTGCTGCTGCTGCTGCTGGATCACTTTGTCAACAAGCTCACGTGTTATCTTAGCAACCAGCTGCTGCACCTCACCCTCGTCGTCACCCTCAATAGCTGCTGCTGCTGCTGGCACTGCTGCTGCTGCTGCTGCTGCATTATTGCCGTTAGATCCAGATCGCCGCAGCCACCCAAACAGTCCAAAGCGGCCGCTGCCTCCGCTGCCGCTGCCAGATCGCCTCAAGGCAGGCGGGGCTGGTGGCAGTCCAGCAGCAGCAGAAGCAGCAGGTGTGGGGTCATCTCTGGTTTCTGCTGCCGTAGCTGCTGCAGCAGCAGGGACGCCTACAGCCGCTGCTGTGGCAGCAGCAGCAGCAGCAGCACCAGATGTCTGCTGCTGCTGCTGCTGCTGCTCTTGCAGCTCGTGCTCTTCGTATGCAGCAGCAATTGCTGCTGCCCTGGCTGCTGCAGCTGCCTCTGATTTAGAGCTAGCCTTCTTGCTGCTGCTGCTGCTGCCAACGGCTGGCAGCGCTGCTGCTGCCGCAGCTGGCACTGGTGCTGCTGCAGCAGGCACTACCTCCTGCTGCTGCTGCTGCTGCTGCTGCTCTTCATTGTGATGTTCCTCATAAGCTGCTGCCAGTGCAGCAGCCTTCTCATGTACCTCCACCTCCCCAGACTCCACCCGAGCAAATGCGTTATTAACAATGTTACGCACAGCCGCCGCCTCTGCCTCTTCCTGCTGCTGCTGCGCCGCAACATTCGCAAACATGGACGCCGTCAGATCTGACACAAGCTGAGCTGCTGCTGCATCTTCTACTGCTGCTGTTGATCTGCTTGCCTTGCTGCCTCTGAGGCTCCCAGACAGCCACCTGATCAAACCACCTACGCCGCCGCTGCTGCTGCGCTCTGGCTGCTGCTGCTGCTGCTCCGGTGAAGCCTCGGATTGAGCAGCAGCACTCCCCTCCGCTGCTGCAGCAGCAGCAGTAGCAGCTACAGCAGCTGCAGCAGCCGCTGAGGCAGCAGCAGCTGCAGTGCTGACAGCTGCAGGATCGGAACCATCTGACCTGCCGGTGCCTCTTGCTGCCGCTTGCTCTAGGTCAGCTGTGAGGTCCCTTGCTGAATCCACTTGCTGCTGCTGCTGCTGCTGCTTCTGCTGGTCCGTTGCTCCTGCTAAATTGACGTTCACATCAGGGCTCACAGCATCAGCAGCAATATCAGCAGCAGCTGCGCCTGAATCTTCTGCTATCCCAGTCGGCCTCCCTGCTGCTGCTGCTGCTACTGCTGCTGATGGCGCACACGGCTCATCAAACGACGGTCGTGACATGGCAGCAGTGAATGAAGCTGCTACTGCAGCAGTGCCAGCTGCTGCAGCTGACATGTGTGCCACGTCAGCACTGCCAGAGTCACCAGGTGCCCTGACATCCTCACCATGTACTGCTGCTGCTGCTGCTGCTGAGTCAGCAGTTGCAGGAGACACCATGCCAGGGTGTCCCTGCTGCGCCTTGCGCAGCCTGCTGCTTGTTATTCCTGACACAGACTGCTTCACTGGCTGGTAAGGCAGCAGGTGCTGACTCTTGGTGGTGGTGACAGCTGGCGGCGGCGTGCCAGCTGGCAGCAGTGACGACTGCGAACTTCCCACCATGAACTTGATGTCTTTACTGACAACTTCTTCTGCGGCGGGAGCGACGCCTGCATCTTTAGGGGCAGATGCGTCATCGTCACCCGGTGCTGATGCCGCATCCTGTGGGTTGAAGAACAGCAGCAGCAGCAGCAGCATGAAAAAGTATAGATCAGTGATGTGACAAATGCTTGCAGCAGCTGCCAGCAAGACGGGACAGAAGGTTAACAATTGGCAGTACAACAGGGGCACGCGCATGTGCTGGAGCATCTACAGTGCAGGTAATCTGCGGCAAGTGCACCATAAAACGGAAGAAACAACAGCAGGTCCAGCAAGCACACGTCTGGTTTGCAGCTCAACACATATCAACAGCCTTGCCTGGTCCTCACCTTTGGAGACACAAGCAAACACAGGAAACCAAACATGCAAGCATCCGACAGGTGATGGCCCAGAACGCGCCGCTTCCTGTGACGATTCACGACCCAGACCCAACTACAGTTTGAACTCTACTCGACATCAGCTGCAGCCAGTCACCTGAAATATGTTTTTTGGAAAATTTAAACAATGATGTTAAGCTCACGGCTCACCTGTTCACCTTCCAGCTTTGAGCGCTTGCCAGCTAGCGGCGCTGTGTAGGAGTTGCAGTGGCCGTGCTTCACCTGCTGCTGCCTGCCACCTGCGGTGCAGCAAGAGCATTCAATACAGTGATGTCAGTGAAAAGCAGCAACAGATTCTTCACAAAAGGTCGAGCTAGAGTGCCACTGCTTCACTGACACAGCTCTTCAGCAGTGGAAGCCGGTCACGGCTGTTGCGTTCAAGGCTACTGCTGGTTTTCGTACGACCTTGAAAGTGGCCGGTGCTTCACCTATGTACCTGGGAATGCGAGCAGTCCCAGTCGTATGCGCAAGGAAACATCCAGACTGTGCTATGCAAGCAGATCCGCTGCGAATCTGCCGATGCTCAGCATGATGATGCAGCAAAGCAGCTCACACTGCCTTGCTTCAGCCAACAGCAAGTGCACGAAACTGTGCTGCAAGGCATGATCTGCTGGGCGTACAGGGAGGCATGCAATTGACAAGTGCAGATTACTACAGAGACAGCAGCACACGCCAACAACGTCCTGCAGGCCTCCTCACACGCGATGTGCTGCCAGCCGCAGGCCACAGATGAATCAAGATCCTCTCGGAAACACCAAAGCAGTAGCAAAAGCCGTTCCGGGGGGCCTGTGTTGCTGACTCACCAGGGATGTCCATTGCGTAGCCTCCTGCTGCTGCCGCTGCCTGCACCTCCTGCGGCACCAACACTTCCGGACTAGTTTCATCATCCGTGCTGTATATAACCTCGTCCAGGTCGAGCTTGAAGCTGCCCAGGCGAGCATTCTGCGACAATGGCTTTGCCATCTTTTCGTGAATGCCAGTGACTACGGCCACATTTGGGGCGACTGACAGATGCTTGAGTATATAGCAGGACGATGGATCACAAGGAACGATCCACGGTGTGTGTGTCCAAAGGTCGATAGTGCGACAAGACGCAATTGAGCAATCCTGAGGTGACACACAACAAAAGGACAAACGGGGTAGAAAATAGCTGCTATGGCAGCATGAACACCGTGTGTGGGCACTGCAGAAGATCACACGGTGCCCTGTATGACATGTGCACGAGGATAGCTGCAGGACTTCAACAGGCTGCTTCAGTGTGCTATTTCAGTCGCAGAAACCATGAGTAGAAGACAACTTGCCGTCCAACATAGCCAGCTTCCCTGGATCTTCGCTCCTAACCCTATCGCGGGCAAAGGCATCAGTTGTTCAGGCTTGCACTGAGCCCGTGTGATGACCTGCGGAGTTGAAGCGTGATACTATGTTGTTTTGTGCGATGTCCGCCGATGCACACTAGCAGACACGACACGACTGAGTCCAAGGCACTCGTGGCTAGTCAGACACAGCTCAGCTGCTGATTCGAACTTGTCCTTGCCAAGAGTCTACCCGCATGCCCAGAAAGACTGAGTGACAACAGCAAAAATCGGTCACCAAAGAATACGAGCTGTGGATCTTGAGCCGCTCAGCAGCAGCGAACAGCTTCGATTCCAAAATACAGCAGCTCACCACCACTCACTCTGCTTCACATCAGCCCAACTGGGAATGATGGGACTATGCAGCAATCAACTGGAATGCAATTTGCACGACCCACCAGCCTGCTGTGCTTAGTGCGCATGCATATGCAGTGACGAGCAGCCCTCTGCACATGCCACATACTTCTTCACCCCTGTAGCAAACACAACAGTCCAGGATCCGATTAAAACCGTTCACTATACAACAAGCGGCTACGACGAGCAAACACACACTGCTTTCCACAGCCACAGTGGCTGGCATGATACGCCGCCAACGCCTGATTGCGGCAACCAAGACTCTTTTCCCCTAAGAACACAATACCATGCTGGCCAACGCTGATGCCTGCTGTACAACGCAGACTGATCAGTCTGCTCGCAGGCTGCACTGACATCAACTGCGGCATGCATTCGTATGGTCATGGCGTAACATTGTTCACAGGAACGCATGCTGTAGCTGATATAAGCGCAGGTGACGAGCAGCCGCCAAACCACTAGCAGTACCACCTGCGCAGCACCTGCTGCTCAACGACAGCCAAAACCAGAACCATGCATTATGCAACAGGCTGTAACTTCAAGACTTATTCTGCAGCATCTAGAAGATGACATCTACTGTGTGCAAGCACCCAACTACTGCCAAAAGCTCACTAAATCTACCCATGCACTGCATGCAACTGTGCAGCTGTGCCTACCACAGTACAAGGCATCTCAAGCTGACACGCGATGCCACTTGACGCCACTGCAAATGATACTCACATCACCAGCCCACGCCCCAAAACAATACGCAGAGTTGCGCGATGCACCTCAGCAGAAGTGACCAAGGCCTTATGAAGATGAAGGCCTTTATCTTCCCTTGAGACACAATGCACTGGAAGTGACGTAATCTCAAGTGCAATGCTGCTCTGGGTGATGCACACATTCTTCTACAGCCGTGATATCCATGTAACAAGAATGCCTCCACTGCTGCAGCCCCAAACGCCACGACCAGCTCATACACATGATCCCCATGCCACTACGCTTTGCATGCCACCACCAAAGCACGGGCAACTGACGACATTAGCGACTCCTGGATGATCTTTTGATACTGCTCACCACCGCTACTCAGCCCTGCACCTTGAACAGCAGCAGGCTGCTGGCCATCACTGCCATACCCAGGATGCAGCAGCCCGTGACAGCCTTATCCTCCTTATCGTAGCGCAGCGCGGTCGGCAGCAGCTCGCGCACCGAGATGTACACCATCATGCCAGCCACAAAGCCAAACATGACAGCAAAGGCAATCGGCGACATGCCGTTTCCTGCAAGCACTGCGTAGCCCAGCAGACCACCGATGGGCTCTGCCACGCCGCTCACGAAGGACCAGGCAAACGCGCGCCAGCGGGACTTGGTGGCATAGTAGATGGGCATGGCGACGACGACGCCCTCAGGGATGTTGTGCAGCGCACTGCGCAGCCAGGGCAGCACCAAGAGTGACGAACGAGTCAGCGTACGTACATAAAAGGACATACATCAGACAGAAGGTGCTGTGCAGGTGGCGTATGCAATGCCAGTAGTGCTGTACCTGCTCTGTGTAAGTGTCTACTGCGAAGCAGCACAGGGCAACACCAAGGCCTTGACCATCACAAGGCAACCAACAGCCAACAACCCATTCTCAACCAAACATATGCTGCTACTGCTGCTTTGAACGTGCTACTTACATGGCGACAGCAATGGCGATGCCAGCAGAGGGCGATGCGAGTGTGGCCACAAACGTGGCGAGGCCTTCAGGCAGGTTGTGCAGGCCAACTGCCAGCCCAGTCAGCAGCCCAGTGCGTGCCAGGTCAGCAGCATGGGGGTCTGACGCAATCATAGCCGCTAGCTGCTGGTTCTCCTCCTGCAAACACAAATGAAGCAGCACAATGTGCAATGGGCCAGTGAACTACTGCACAGGTCAGCAGCATGGGGGTCTGACGCGATCATGGCCGCCAACTGCTGGTTCTCCTCCTGCAAACACATCCGAAGCATACAGCCTACGTGTTACTCCTCCTCTCCATTGAAATCAACAAGATATGCAATAGGCAGGTAGATCACTGCACAGGTCAGCAACATGAGGATCTGACGCAATCATGGCCGCCAGCTACTGGTTCTCCTGCAAACATGATCGAAAGAGCACACATTGTGCAAAGACGACTGGATCACTGCACAAGCCAGAACCAACGGCAGGACAAATTCATCACGGCCAGCTGCTGCTGCTCATCGAACAGCGTGAATCTGTCCAAGTCTGAGCCAGCAGCTGCATACACTGTCAACATATCACAGCAGGAACACCAGGATCGCGACAGGCAGCTTTCCTGATGATTTTTGTGTCTCACCTGCGGTGGTATCTCCAGGGGTGGGGCTGGTGGCACTCCCTCGCAGCAGCGGTCGCACATGGCCTCTGACCCGTCAACTGAAGATGCAGTAGAGCCGCACTTGCAGGTGGCCCCTGGCAGCATCATAGGAGGCACAGCTGGCGCTGCAAGTGGGTCAACTGCGGCGTGCGCAGCAGCTGGCACAGCAGCGTCCTTGCTGCTGGCTGTGGTGGTGATGCGGCCTTTGGCTGCTTGGTCAGCTGCTGCGTTGAACGCATCCGTGTCGTGGCCACCAGCAACTGCAGGTGTGGCTGTTGGTGTGGCTGTGGCGCAGCCAGACTCGACATCTACTGTGGCAGCTGCCTTGCTGCCAGGCACGCAAGAGCGTAGGGAGAACTGGCGGCAGCGTGGCTTGCTGCAGCCACCAGTAAACCCAGCAGCTTCGCGCCGCTCCTGCAAGCACAAAGAACGCATTCAGATAAGACACAAAGCAGTCGCAACTGTGGTGCTGACGGGAGTCAGCGCATAACATCAAAGTTGCATGTGCAACCGAATGCGCTTGAAAACCGCTGTTCTGATGCTGCCTGCATCCTTGCCCCCTCTGCAATGAGCACCTACGACTGCAGCGCTGGCTGTGTCTGCCGGCGACTCCTGTCACCTAAGCGGCCCAGCCATGCACACCTTTCTGGCGCGGATGACGCGTGCTGCAGTAGCCAGGAAGTCCACGAGCCTGCCCAGCAGCCAGGTGGCGACTACTCCCAGGAAGAATGAGAAGGTGGCGTAGCGTGCTGCCTCGTGTTGAGGCATCCCAGCGTCAGCAAAGGCAGTCACAGCCTTGGCGGTGATCTCAACAAAGCTGACGTACTGCAAAACAGAGCACAGCAGGGTCCAATAGGGGATCAGGGTGCTGATAGCTGCGCCATGCTCATGCATGCGGGATTACGGTTGAGCAGATGAGGAAGCAAACAGCACTGGCGAGGCTTCCTAACGGTATGCAAACAGGTGCTGCTTGGTATTGGACAGGCTGCACTCCTACTCTGGCTGCAGTTCAATGCAGTGCAGGTCCCAAGCACTACCAGCATCTCACCAGTGATGCTGCATCTGGCACAATCTTGGCAGGACAGACTGATACTGTGCAACACTGCTGCATTGATATGCCTGTGGTTCTGAGGTGGCTGCCTATGACCCGCGGAACCGGAATTCCTGATTGATTGACCCTTACCATCATCACGCCTGCTGACGCGCCAAGTGCTGCAGCCAGTACGCGGTGGTTTGCAAGGCTGGTGCAGAACACCAGCATCGCTCCGAAGCATGTGCACATGCCCGCAGCGACCACCAGCCCGAAGGCCAGGGCAACATTTCCTTCAACTGCCTGCAAGACGACGGAAGCAGATCAGGGCACCGCTAGCACAGTGGACCGGGGTCCCAAGCAGCAGCAGATAGCTACCCGCCACGCTCACCATCTCTTAACGGCGTGGTAACAGCGAAGGCTATGCCTCGCTGCAAAAAACGCCTCAGAGATGGCTATCGTCTGCTCAGGCCAGTGTGGCCACTCCCCTGCGCTGCTGTGCTGCGCAGCTTGTTGCTTGTATGCTTGTGTGCTATGAACCGATCTTTGAAAAGCGCATATGCATTACTATCCAGATGTTCGCTGCGGAAACGAGGCACAGCAGCTGTTGAACCCTGTGCCCTGTGTGACAGTAACCGTCGGTCAAAGTTGCCTGGATGCACCGTTCTGATTTAGATCCCTTGAGCTGCTGGCCTTCTGCCAATGTTCTCATGTTTGAGACGGGGCTGTAGGCCAGGGTGCACAGCGTTAGCTACAACATGCCTGCCACGTGCGTGATGCTGCTGCAACAGCAGCCAGGCACACAAATCATGTGCATGCACACCTCCAAATACGTCAAAATAAGCTCAGATAGTCAATTTCACGTATTGGGATCAGCCCCACATCTACAGCTGCCGTGGCGCTTGTGCCTGTCATCAGCAGCCAGATGCTCTGTACCATCGTGCTGTGCACCCTGCAGCAGAGTCAGCACTTCTGCTACCAGCAGCAAGAAGTCAAACAGCTTCGACAGTCAAACAGACAGTATGTCATATGACAACCCACTGGCACTAGCCTTCCTGGGAGATGCGATTTGGAGTGTGAGTAGCTGTAGCGTGGGACCAGTGCCACTGGTCCAGTGCTGCGCTGGCTACCTGCAGCCACCACCAGCAGCTGCGGCGGCGGCAGCAGCAGCAGCACTAAACTCAATGCCGCTTTTGCTCTTTGGCAGCTGCATACGATCTGTGACATTGTTTGCATGTACGCTTGCACAACATACTATGCGGCTGCTCCATGTCAACCCACCAAAACTTGCAGGAACAGCTGTCCAGGTGTGCACGGCAGCCCTGCAACCCAACGTGTACATTCACCACTTGATCATCTGTTGGTGACACCATAGCTACCATTTTATCGTATCGCTGCACCCTCTCCTTGCCGTTCTCCTGCTTGTTGACTGCTCTGCAGCTGTGTGTGCGGCGTCACTTCCTGAGCCCACCCAAGCACCACTCGCTGTACCAGAGTGCAGTGAAGCCCTACGTGACCGCAGAGGGACAGGTGATCTTCATGCTGCTGTTTTGCATTGCCCTGTGCCTGTCTGTGTCGCAGTTCTGTCAGCAGCACACCAAGAGCCATGGCGTGAAGCAGCAGCATGCACTGTGTGAGTTGACGTTTGATGGAGGCATGTAGCCTGCATAACATACGATATGGATGTATACTAGCCAACTGACGACTGAAGTTTGTTGTATGCTTGCTAGCCTGTTCAGGCACATCTGTGCAGCACTTGATCAATACATGCAGTGTCAGTTTCGGCAGCTGCTGCTCATGCTATGCTGCAGCTGCTGCTCATGCTATGCTGCACCCGCACCCTGCCACGGCTGCAGGCAGCCTTGTACGACCAGCTGCTATCTAACAGCAGCAGCAGCGGCAGTGAAGAAGTCAGCACCAGCAGCCAGCTGCAACTGACAACTGGTGAGGCTGCACTGCTGCGGCGCGTTGCAGCTTGGGAAGCAGTGAAGCTGCGCAAGCGCTTTGCTACTCCTGCAGCAGCAGAGGCATACAGGAAGGCAACAGCACTGGAAGCGCTGGTGAGTGGGACTCTGTGACGGATGGCGGGATGGCGATGTATGGTTTGGTTTAGTGACGTGTGCTTTGCCAGCCAGGCCAGCCCTGCTGCAGGAGAGGCCTACAGGAAGGCCCCAGCACTGAAAGTGCTGATAACTTGTTGAAAGCATATGAGGAAGCAGTGCTTACTAAGCACACCTCGTCAGGTGCTAATAGTCGAACAACAAGCAGCTGTCAGAAGTACAGGTCAGCAGCAACCGCTGGACAATTGCAGAAACAGCGAGCAGGTCAAGTGCATCGGGGCTGCCAGTGCTAACAGCGCACAGTGCGTATGCTAGCGGCATGCCTGCTGACAACGAATTCGGCAATGCTTCAAGGGCTGGGGGTCCTAGTCCTGGTGAACAACAAACTCCATATATGGGTGTACTTCACGATGCTTAGACGCTACTGTGTTCGGAGCTCATGTGTATGAAGGCTTTGCAAGCCCTATGAAGCTGTGTGTCACACTTTTGCATCTGGCTGGCTCCAGGTGGGCCACCTGCATCTAAACGACCCTCAGCGACTGGAGCAGTTGGTGCAGACGCTGCTGCCACCACAGCTTAACAGCACCCCCTCCAGCAGCAGCAGCCCCAGCCCGCAGCAGACACAAGACGAAGACGTCAGCTGAGCAAGCAACAGTGCTGCAGCTGCTGTACCATGGCACGCTGCTGTCACCACAGCCCAAACAGCACAATGCAGCACAGCAGCAGCCGCAGCAGACACAGGGGGAAGGCGCCAGCTGAGAGTCAACAACAGCCCTGCAGCTGCTGCACCATGTCACGCTGCTGTAACAACAGCCCGGACAGCACAGTGCACAGCAGCAGCCCCAGCCGCAGCAGACACAGGAGGAAAGTGTCAGCTGAGAGCAAAGTACAGTCCTGCAGCTGATGTACCATGTCACGCTGCTGTAACCGCAGCCCAACAGCACCCCCTGCAGCAGCAGCAGCCCCAACCCACAGCAGACACAAGATGAAGGCGTCATCTGAGAGCAAACAACAGTCCTGGAGCTGCTGTACCATGTCACGCTGCTGTAACCGTAGCCCGGAAAGCACATTGCAGCACAGCAGCGCCAGCCCACAGCAGACACAGGGGGAGGGCGTCAGCTGAGCAAACAATTGTCCCTGCAGCTGCTGTAGGATGTCACATGTGCGGCGTCAAGCACAGACACTGCTGCTGCCACAGCGCGAACAGCACGATGCACAGCAGCAGCCCCAGCCCACAGCAGACACAGCCGGAAGGCTTCAGCTGAGCATCGATGGCTGTACAGCGCCAGCTGCTGTTGCCACCACAACTGGCTCAACAGCACCCCCTCCAGCAGCAGCAGCCCAAGCCCACAGCAGACACAGGAGGAGGGTGTTAGCTGAGAGCGAACCATTTAGTGTGACAGTCCTGCAGCTGCTGTACTATGCCACGCTGCACCCGCACCCCACCACAGCAGCCTGCAGCAGCCACAGGAGGAAGGCGTCAGCTGAGAGCAAGCAACAGTCCTGCAGCTGATGTACCATGTCACGCTGCTGTCACCACAGCTCAACAGCAGCCCCTCCAGCAGCAGCAGACCCAGCCACAGCAGACACAGGAGGAAGGCGTCAGATGAGCAAACAAGAGTCCTGCTGCTGTGACCACAGCCTGAACAGCACATTGCAGCACAACAGCCACAGCCACAGCAGGCACAGGAGGAAGGCGTCAGCTGAGAGCAAACAACAGTCCTGCAGCTGCAGTACCGTGTCACGCTGCTGTCACCACAGCCTGGTCAGCACAATGCAGCAGCAGCCCCAGCCGCAGCAGCCACAGGTGGAAGGCGTCAGCTGAGCATCGATGGCTGTACAGCGCCAGTTGCTGCTGCCACCACAGCTTATCAGCACCCCCTCCAGCAGCAGCAGCCCCAGCCCACAGCAGCCACAGGTTGAACGCGTCAGCTGAGAGCATCAACTGTCCTGCAGCTGCTGTACCATGGCACGCTGCTGTAACCTCAGCTTGAACAGCACTCCCTCCAGCAGCAGCAGCCACAGCCACAGCAGGCACAGGAGGAAGGCTTCAGCTGAGAGCAAACAACTGTCCCTGCAGCTGCTGTACTAAGTCACATGTGCGGCGTCAAGAGCACTGCGCAGACACTGCTGCTGCCACAGCGCAAACAGCACAATGCACAGCAGCAGCCCCAGCCCACAGCAGACACAGGAGGATGGCATATCTGAGCACCAAGCGCCATACAGCGCTGCCGCCGCCAAGCCCTACTGGCAGCCCACCCAACAGCAGCACTGCACGCCCACCGTGGGCTGTGGCTGCAGCAGCGGCACATGAGGATGGCTTCATCTGACCACACATTACTGCGTGCTGCATGTGGGGCTACTTCTTGCCCAAAACAACCTGAAATGAAGGTGTTGCTGGCCCCTGTCACCCCTGCCCCTAATGTGCTCTGGTCCCACCACTCTAAAGTCAGCTGCCGACTCTTGCAGCGGGAGGGTCAACAGAGCAGACAGCATGCCATGCAGCATCCACAACAGTTACAGCAAGCAGGCTGTGCTGCCAACATGGATGCCAGATCAGCCGCCGCAGTGCATGGTATGCCATGCAGATCAAATGATCAAAACGATGCTCAGCCCAGGCGCTGCTTAGTTGGTTGTGCATGGCTGCAGCCTGCCCTTGGCAAGGGTGCTACACGCTGCGATTCACAACGGCTGTCATACTATGATGCCACTTAGTGGGCAGCCCTGGGTTGCACAACGGAGCAGGCAGGAAGGGATGTGTCACATGTGGTACCTGCTTTGCATGCTGCCTTTCCAGTACCACTCACGGGTAAGGGCCTTACTTGACGTTGAACTTCAAGTAAGGGCCTTACTGAATAAGGTAGTCAGCGGTACTGGAAAGGCAGCTGAGTGGCACCGTGCCATGCGGCATCATGCTCTGAGTGCTTTCATGCTGGAAAGCTGCTACTTGTTTCACACGCATCTGGTTATCACATTTGCGTGCCACAGGGGGCAATTCCATCTGCTTTACATGCTTGCATGTGCCTGCCAGTACTGAGTGCATGTGCCTGCCGGTAGTACTGGATGGGCCAAACTGTAGTGAGTGTAGCGGTATTGGCAGGCACATGCATGACAGCTTCATTGAAACGGAGCCATGCATCAAGCAGCATGGCAGTGTTTAGTTCCGCAAATGGTAGCCCCTTCATCAAGCAAGGCTTGAACAGTGTAACGTCCGAAATATGAATCTGAGTCATCGGTTGGGGGTGTTACACGGGGGGCGGGGCGCACAACTGATGCAGCGTTGTGGGGCGCGAGGTGGTGTGTGTGTGGAGGGGTGACATGACGATGTGTCATTGTCGATTACTGTTGTCAAATTGAGGGGGCGTTGACTGGTGCAGCAGATGCGGGCTGGCAGGTGTGTGCCGTCACGTGTGTGTGCACCTCCTGGCTCCTGCAGCAACAATTCACATCATGATACACCTTTGGCCTGATTCTGGTGTTTTTTTGTAGTTTCAAGCTCAGCATAAGAGGCAGCTGATGTGGATGTGTTCTGGCGCAGAACTGCACAGCGTGTGTTGCATTTGAAAGGTTCCACACTGCCGCCGTCAACCCGTAACAGTGCCTGCAGCCTCTAGAACGCTTTCAAAGTGCATAAAGATCCTTTCTTGAGCAGCTGGCATGTTCTTTTTGCATGCAGGCTGCCACACATTTGGTGCTGTGGAGGCAAAGAATGCGAAATTGAGGGGGCGTTGACTGGTGCAGCAGATGCGGGCTGGCAGGTGTGTGCCGTCACGTGTGTGTGCACCTCCTGGCTCCTGCAGCAACAATTCACATCATGATACACCTTTGGCCTGATTCTGGTGTTTTTTTGTAGTTTCAAGCTCAGCATAAGAGGCAGCTGATGTGGATGTGTTCTGGCGCAGAACTGCACAGCGTGTGTTGCATTTGAAAGGTTCCACACTGCCGCCGTCAACCCGTAACAGTGCCTGCAGCCTCTAGAACGCTTTCAAAGTGCATAAAGATCCTTTCTTGAGCAGCTGGCATGTTCTTTTTGCATGCAGGCTGCTAAGGGGTGCAGCACACACAGCAGCAGCACATAGGGTGCGGCTCAATAAATCATGACGTCTAACCTGTCACGAGCTGCCTGCGCGTATGCCTACTTGACTGGTGTAATGTCTGCTTGCCTTGTTGTTCCTGCAGGCACTGGCAGCATCGACGTCATGAGCAAGTGCATGGTGCTGCTGTGGTACTTCAGCGTGAATTATCCAGCAGCAGCAGCCAGCGTGGTTGCGCAGCCACTGCTGCAGTTGCTCGGACCTGCCGTGAAGCACTGCCTGCAGCAGCAGCAGCAGCAGTGGCAGGGTGCAGTGTCAAGTGATGGTGTGCAGCCTCCCCTATCTATAGAGACTGCCGAGGTGGTGGAGCTCTTCCTGGCGCTCCTGCACAATGTGTTGACGCACAGTAAGCAACAGGTCTTGCCAGGTTCGGGACGTATGGTATGCTTAAACATGCCATGCCAAGGTGGGTGTGGTGTGCCTGTGGAGTGTGTGCTTGTCGTCTGATGCTGATCCTCCGGTGATAGCCATCACAAATGCTGTTGTACACATTCATTGTATATGCCTGGCAAGCGTCAATGATAGTACACAGCGTGCAGTCAGAAGAGCGTGCTCGCTGACTTCGCCTATTTGCTTTCTGTGCTGTTGCTGTTCGCAGGTGACGCATCTGCGTTGTTCTTGGCAGACCTGCAGCAGCAGCAGCAGCAGTTCTGCAGTGTGCTGGAGGCTTCACTGCGTGTCCACGGCTGCCTGCTGCAGCAGCAGCAGCTTGCTCTGCGGGAGCAGGCGCCAGCCAGCCTGGTGTGCCTGGCTGAGCTGCTCCCCTCCATGGCTGAGCAGCAGCAACCTACACCAATGCTGCTGTCTCTGCTGCTGAGCTTCTGCAAGTTGGCACGTGTGTATGCGCCTGGGGACCCCAGGCTAGCTCTGGCGCTGTCAAGCAGTGTTACATCGGTACTCAGCTCGTGCTTGGATGCAGTCTGGGCAACAGCCAGCAACGATGGTGGCAGCAGCAGCAGCAGCAGCAGCAGCAGCGATAACAGCGGCAGTCAGGTGCTGCCAGTGTGTGCTGTGCTGGCGCGCGGCCTGCATTGCCTCGCTTACGCGTTGGAGCAAGCAGCATGTGGGGATAACAGGGTGCCCACAGCTGCAGCGCTGCAGAACAGTTGCGCTGTGGCGGAAGCGCTACAACGTGAACAGGTTGTTGCCACAGCAGTGACAGCGCTAAGTGGTCATCTGTGCAGGTCTGCTGTTCCAGGCATTGATGCTGCAGGCCAGAATCGACTGAAGCAGCAGGGTGAGCTGGTGCTTGCATTTGGGGGGATGGAAGCAGCATCGCAGGGCGGCAGTGCAGGTCCAGAGCAGCTGCAGTATCTGGCGCAGCAGCTGCAGCAATTTGCGGCCGCTGCGGCAGCAGCGGTGCCCCTTGCGGCTGCGTGCAACAACCCGTGCTGCGTTGGCCTGGAGTGCGTGGAAGAGCGGCAGCTTGTGAAAGGCCGACGCTGCTCCCGCTGCAAGGCAGGCTACTGCAGCGATGCCTGCCAGGAGGCGCATTGGAAGGGGCACAGGAAGGCATGCAAGCTGCTGGCTGCAGCAGCAGGGGCGCGCGCTTGGGCGTGATTGCAGCCGCTGTCTAATTACATAACAGCCGGCTTGCAGGAAGCAGCACAGATGTCACTAGGTGATTTGTTGTTGCAGCGGTCTGCAGCCGTTGCAATCTGGGAGTACTTCCAGTTTGTGTTGGGAGGATGTGGTTTGTGTATTTCAACATTGCGCACATCTGCTTCTGAGGATAACACAGGCTGGCCGCGTGCAGGCAGGTAGCTACCTGCACGCAAACGAACACATATGCGCCTTCAAGTACAGCTACATTCTTTACATATGTGCACTAATGGGTAACATGATGATGATGATGACATATGTGCACTGCAGTACTGCAGTAGCACCAGTGCAGGACGAGCAAAGAGGCCGCCGCTTCTTTGTACAGCATATGCCTGGCTCAAATCAATTGCATGTTTGGTCAGCATTTGACCTGCCAGGTCAACAAGTCGTTTTGGGGGGTTGCTAGTACCCTGCCAGCCAGTGGCTACGGTCACTCTTGGCACAATGTGCCTGTCAGCAAATTTGTGTGGTGCAGCAGCTGAAAGTAACTGTTAAAAAGCAGTCAGATATGGCAGTACTTGTTTCTGAGGCAGCAGTCCGGTGTCTCAGCTGTCTCAGTGTATGCATGCCTTAGCGCTTATCCAAAAGCGCTGGTATTTTGCGTTGCTCCAGCAGCGACAATCATCGTCTGCGGCAGCAGCGGAGATGATGATGAGCAGTGCGGTTTGGAGTTGTCACCGCGTCGCCGCGACTCAGGCTGAGTCAGCAGCTGCAGCTGCTGCTTGTCAGCCAAGGAACAGCAGGAAAACAGGGTGTGCACATGTTTACAAGGGTTTTGTCATCCAGTAGAGTCAGTGGCAGTACCATGCGCAACCATACAGAGCTGGTGTGTGGCGCAAATGATGTTCAGTCAAAGCAGTTCCATGCTGGAGACTGGCGTATGGTGTGTTGGATCTTCCTGCAAGCAACATCCAGAGGACACCACGTCAGTTGCAGCCCGCAATGTGTCACACATTGTGTCGAATAGAGAGAATAATCAGTCTGCTTTCCGCCTCCCCAGTGGGTGAGGCGCGGTTGCCGATGCCGAAAGGTATGGCTTACAAGGATTTATTATTATTGTTGTTGTTGTTGTTGTTGTTGTGTCGGACACACTGTGTCCGTGGTAGGGGAGTACACTCTACAATTGCTGCCTCCATGTACAACTGCTAGGTCTCAAGATGGTGGTACAGTCTGGACTTACCTTTTTGCATCTGGAACACGTTGAAGCAAAATCTAGAAGTATTACAATGACTTTTGAACAGGCGATCGAACTGCAACGGCCACAGACTGAAGACATCAAACGCATCCTGTATTGTCGTGCGAAAGGTAGCGATGCAACCTGCGGAGCTCTGAAGTACGCTAACTAAGTGCATTCAGTAACCCTAGTTAACCGGCAGCAGCAGCTAGGAAACCACAAGCAGCAAGCAGCAGCAGCAGAAGCCAAGCCAGTTAGCAGCACACGATGCTGCGTGCTGTGCAGAAGCTCCCCGGTGTTCAAGATGATCTACGAATGTTCAACAACCGTTTGCCTGTTATGCATGCCTCGTGTGGCTGCAGATGTGCTGAACGCGCCCGTCTGCTGTTTGTCTGCAGCCTTCAGCAGCAGCCTCACCTCAGCAACAGATCCTCAAGATGTGACTGCTGCACAAAACAGAGTGTCTGAAAGGGTTTTTCCTATATCAGTACGTCTAGGCAGGCACATGCAGCCTCTGCAGCGGTTGCCTGGCAGCAGCAGCATAAGCAGTGCAGTCCAGCAGGCTGCTCTGAGGCGCCTACAGCAGCGGGGTGGCCACGCTGGAGTAGATGTCTTTGAGCTGATTGTAACCTGCAGCAGTGGGAGTCTATGGTGTGCACAAGCTTTGCTGCAGGCATGTCGCTGGAGCTCAACCCCAGCTATGTACAGGACCAGGTAAGGTCTTGCTGGCATCAGCTCTTAGCCTGTTGAATGTGCTGCTGCTGACCCACCCACAGTTGAAACAGGAGTTCAGGCTGGCGCTGTGGCTGGGGCGCACTCTAGACCTGCCATCAGAGGAGTTGGGCAGCTGCAAGCGACACATTGAGTTCAAGGCTGATGGCAGGATTCAGCAGCTGCAGGTGAGTTGGGAGTGTCAACAGTTCTCAACTGCTGGGGCCATTGCACAAGCTCACACTGTGAATTTTGTTACAGGTTGACCTGGCTTTCCCTGCCAACTCCAGGACGATCACCCGCTTGATGGAAGCATGGTGGAACTGCAAGGTAAAATGCCAGCAGTGGCCTGCTCACTGTGTGTGCATACCAGGACAGCTTGCAGAAGCTCTGCAAATGCACAACCTACTGAACATGCAAAGGGCTTGCACTGCTAGCAGAGACGTGTGCTGCACCTTGGCGCATACCTCAGGCTTTGCTTTCAACTGATCAGGCACTTTTAAGTCCAAAACTCTGAGGTAGCACGATGCCCAAAAATAGCATGCCTTGTGTAATATACAGAGGATTTTTGCTTCCTCAGGTTTTGCTTTCAGATGATCAGGCACCTCAAAGTCCAAATCTCTGAGGTAGCACAATACCCCCAAAAAACATGCCTTGTATAATATACAGAGGATTTTTGCTTCCTCAGGTTTTGCTTTCAGAACCCTTTTGGGGGGCAAGCAAGCAACAGACAGTGACTACCTGCCTAAGTCTAGTCATTACAGTATGGCTGCATGTGTGTTTGTGTGCTGTTGCAGGGTGGCCGCCCTCCTGGCAGCAGCAAGAAGGCAGCAGCAGCAGTGGCAGCCACCTCAAAACCTCAGTACAAAGCCATGCCAGTCAGCTTCAACAACACAGTGGAGAAGGTCCTTTCCCTGGAGGCAGAACTGCTGTCAGCACTGAAGGATATCAAGTAAGCACCATCCCCAAGCTACACCAGATTGCTGAATGCTGCATGTGCCGATGTGTTCTGAAGGATGCTCCAGCTTGGCATGCGACAATCCTGCATCAGCGGCAGTCCAGCCAAGTTCACTTGCCTTTTCATGCCGCTGACTGTGCGCTTGCTGTACTGTGTTCCCATGCCCTGCCTGCAGTGATCAACAGCTGGCCCTCAATGAGTGTGGCGACCCGCTGTGGTTCCATCCATCCAGGCTTACCAGTTTGCCACAAACAGCGCAGCATTCCGAGCGCGGCAGGCTGCGCAGGCCCTGCTGGCAACGGCGCATCACCTGTACCTGGGCTCACGCCAGGCAGAGACAGCGAGGGGAGCGTGGGACCACAGCTCCATGCCTGGCTTGGAGGGTGAGCCGCCTGTGTGGCTGCTTGGTCTCAGCGGGCTGCTGGCGCAGTTCCAGGCAACACTAGGCACAGGCTTCAGTGCAGTTTACTACCCCTGCAAGGGCTACATGGACTTTGACATGCCAGAGTTTCATGATATCCTGCCTGCAGCTTGCAGCGGCCTGTGCCTGGCCAGCATAACTGCGCTGGCTTTTGTGGTGCTGACCTACCTGCAGCCAGTGTCACCAGCAGAGCCCATTGTCAAGCAGCAGCAGGGGGCTGGCAGTGCCTCCAGCAGTGCTGCAAGCAGCAGCGGCAGTGAAGGCAGCAGCAGCAGCAGCGGGCTGGAAAGCAGCAGCAGCTGCGGAGAAAGCAGCAGCAGGGACAGGGGCAGGAGCAGCAGCAGCAGCAGCGGTGGTGAGGCCAGCATCACTGGGACTCAGCGCACTCCCAACAATGCCATGGGCTTCACCCTGACGTATGGTGGCCTGCAGCATGTTGCCACCTTTGACGAGGTCACCCCAAGCATGGTCAACGCTGCTCTTGCTGGCGCCAAATTCTTAAGCAGCGGTCAGTTTTCTGAACGGGGCCTTCTGCTGCGAGCTCATTCGTGACACTATCACTTGGTGCTAACATAACATCTCGCTTTATATATATAGATTGGTGGTGCGTTACTGAAGTTGCGGTTGGTTACTATTACGCGATATGTCGATTGTGCGACTGCATTGTGGCAAGGCAAGCTGCGCAGACAGATTGTTTTGAAATTAAGGTGTTTAAATGACCTGACTCAGCTGACTTGAGGGGCGCATGTACGCCCCGTCAGCCTTCTGCTCTCGTATAGGTAGCACTCGTAGGCTTCCGTGCCTTGGAAAAGCAGTAGAATGGTTCCATGAAAAGCTGTTAGAGCAACAAGCACTTCAGAGCGAGGCAGGGGCATGCTAACGTTGCAAACCGCTGCTGCATCTGCAAAGCCATGGCAGTACGCTCGCAAAGCTCTAGTTCCTAAGGAGCTCGTCGTCGTTGCCGAGCTGCCGATTTCGGACACGGTGAGCTTCAGGCGGTTACCAACTGCGGCCTGTCAGCAGCAGACTGGAATTGAGTCCAGAACGCAAGTGCAGTGCATGCCTCAGGGGCTTGACCTTGCTGACCACCTTGATTGCTCAGCCAGTCACTGCAAGACAGCCAGGGGCTTGACCTTGCTGGCCACCTTGATTCTCGGTAATGGCTAGAATACTTATTTCCATACCCCCTGATTTGGCCAGGAAGGCACAGCTCTAACACACCAATTTCTTGTGTGCTGCAGAAACTGATCCAAGCCGTGGTGCTGCTTTTGCTCAATCGTTCCTTCGAGCATCGTTGCGTCTGCGAGCTGTACGACAACCTACACCATGTGCTTCAGTACAGCAAGCATGGCTCGCATGCAGTGCGGCGCTTGTGGCAGGCGTTTGTCAGCAAGTGCTGTGCTGCCCTGGGCAAAACCGTGCAGTGGCTGCTGAAGAAGCACCTGGGCTTCATCGGCCAGTGGGGGCACCTCGCTGACGACATTGCAGCCCTCTTGAAGAAACCTGTGCTTGACGCCTGGGACAGCATGATCCTGCTGACCCAGTGCATCGATGAGGTGTCCTTCACTCAGCTGCTGGAGCAGATGGGCAGCCCTGCCGGCACAACCCTCACCTCAGCTTTGACCGAGACAACGCAGGGCTGGCTGCAACGCACGTCGCATGCCTGAAGCTCCCTGCAGAGGTGCACTTGCTGCTGGGCTGCACCTATCTCTGGAGAGACAATGTGGTGAGTGCTAGCAGTCTACTGCTGTGGCTGGTTGCACAGTCAGGGCAGTTGCTGCTGTTGTCTATTTGGTCTAATGTGCTGCTGTTGTGCTGGCAGCATAGGTGCCGTTGCAACACGTACAGCAGCCTCAACAGCACACAAGCTAGGCCATCACTCAGCCCTTGACCACCTGACACTGCTGACGTTGATTGCTGCTGCCTTTCAATGCCAGCTCAATGATTGCTGCAGGATGATTGCAAGTCTCCAGGCATCAGTGCAGCACACCATTGCACGACAGGTGTCACTTGCAGGCATGGTCTTTGTGGTGTACGGCCCTGACTCTGCTGACTCAATGCCACATGCTGCTGCCGCTGCTGCTGCTGCTTCCTGCTTGTGTCCTGCAGCAAGGTGGCGAGTATGGCGAGATCTTTGCTGCGCTGGCCATCCACTGCTGTCGCCGCACGATGCAGGCCTGGTTCCAGTGTGAGCGAGACTTCCAGGTCTTCTGGGACAACGCAGGCTTCGACAGCGGGCGCCCCTTTGACTTGACGCTGAGGTGGGTCTTGCAGGAGGATGCAGGAGATCATGCAGGCACCAGCAGTGCACATGTTGACAGCGCTGCCACGTGCTTGCACTCGGCCCGCAGCGCAGACTTGCTGGCAGGATATATGGGTGCGGTTGCTCTCCTGCTTCCCACTGTGAGCACAGGAGCCTTGTATCCGCACACATATGTCGTGTCACTTTCCGGTTAACAAAAAGCGCTGCTGCCTCCTGATCAACACCTTTTTTGTGCTTCCCACGAGTTGACCTTGCACTGCAGTGACAGCGGCCCCGTCACGTCATCAACTTCCCACAAGCATGTTGTGCGCCTACTGACCTGCGTTGGTCTTGTGCTGCTGTATTCCCTCCGTGCCGCGCAGGGACCCCGTCAACTTTGACGTGATACTGGCCAAGGTTGAGGCGAAGCCCACGCTCACACTGAAGACCAACTCCATCACCTTCTCCGCAAAAGAGGGTGGGCTGGCACAGAGCTGCATGGACACCGACGACTTTGTGGGAGCCATGGTGGACAACTGCCCAGACCATTGCGACTACCTGGAGCCTCTGAGGGTTACTCTGCTGCGCAACCCACCCTTCCTGCTGGAGAGGGGCGTGCTGTGGAGCCCATTGGGCAACCCGCTGAGGTTCAACCTCAAGGGAGCAGCAGCGCGCAAGCGGAAGCACCGGTGCTTTGGTAGCCACAGCAGCAGGCATCTGCGACTGTCAGCACATCTGTGTGAGCATTTGTGTCGAGCAGCAGCAAGCAGTCTGCAATGTTTGAGCTGCTGTGTGGTGCCGCTGTGCAGCTTCTTCGGCCTGAACGCACACTTGTTGTGTGGTGAGAGATGACGTATGGATGCTGTAGGCGTGTTTTTGTGCTTGGCTTTGTTGCGGCACCGCAGCAATGTGTGTTTGCTTACGGCTGATGGGTATGCTGCACCCTGTCTTGGGTGCAGGTCCTCTTGGCGTACCGCCTGCAGCTGCTTTGGTGCGCTCTTCTGCTCAGCCTGCTGGCGCTGGCTGGATCGCTGCACTGTACTTCTTCAAGTCGGACTGGGCTGCGTTTACACTAGTGCCAATAGTGGACAGCAGCCGTGTTGCACTGGGTGTGGCAGCGTTGTACATGTGTACTATATGGTTGTGTAGCGAAAGCCGAAGGAAGGATACTGCCATTGTCCTCGCGACTCTCCGCAGGACTCCGTCGATTGCTGGCTATATACATACCAGCCCTACTAGGTATGCAGTCCACCATCTGGGGTGATTCCCACATGCTGCCTAGTAGGGGTGTAAGGGTCTGGGTGGTCTACCTTACACCAGTAGAGAGAATAATAGTCGTTCAATTTCCGCCTCCCCAGAGGGTGAGGCGCGGTGCCGATGCCGAAAGGTAGGGCTTATCAGAATGATTATTATTATTATTATTATGGTTGTGTAGCAGCACCACTGCGGTGCTCAGCAGCTGGGCCAGCAAGGTGGAATGGATAGCTTGTACATGTGAGGTTAGTGAAACAGCATTGAGGTTGTGCCGGAAAACGGCAGCTAGAGCAATGGTCTTTAGCATGATGTGCACCAGTAGCTGAGCAGGTTCACAGTGCGTGTGTAGTCAGGATCAGGGGCTGTTGCCACTGGCACTGAGTGCAGCCTGCACGTGCAGCCTGCATCATGCCGGTGATCTAGAGTCCTGGGTCACACCCAGATGATACGAGATGGTCGTGAATTGGGGATCAGTGTCACCGCTTGATTGATGTAAACGCAGCTGCACTTTTTGGATAAGGTATCACTCCCCTGCAACTGTACCGGGCAGCATCATCAGCATCATGTAGCGAGGTGCAGCCTGCACGTGACTTATGTTTGAAAGCCTGTGGACCCCCCACTGGGTGGTGTACACTGAGTTGTTTTCTGTGCTTAATGAGCGGTCTGCTCACGTTGCGCCATCGGGCTACGTGGCCCGCCGTTGTCTGCTACAATGCGACTGGGAACGACGTGGCCCCAACGGACGCTCCCGTTGCCATTGCCAGCGCTTGCAGACAAGCATAGCAACACCATACCTAGAAACAGAGACGAGAGCCACTGGCTGCAAACGGTCGAGCGGATCATCCGCAGTATGTAACTTCAAATACATACAGTGCCACGGTTGAATTGAATCTTGGAAACTCATGATGGGTGCAAGGCTTGAAAGCACGTCGTCAACGTTGGCTGGCAGGTTGCACTGCGAGGCTGCCTTGTCTGAGTCGAATACCGTGCAAAATTTAGGGATTGCTCTGTCCGTTACAATTTCAGACTTGCTTGAAGCAGCACTATTCATAAACATATACAACAGGGCCGTCAACAGCCTGGCCAGCACAACGGTGGGGGCGTAGCCCGATTTAGTACTACTACAAGCGGCTTGTGCTTGCAGGAGGTGTACATTTGCATCTTGCACGAGGTTGCTTTACGTGCCAATCAAACATACCATATACATTGACGTGTAAATGTGCCCCAGTAAGGCTGTCGATTTTTGGCAAGTAGACCTGCAGCTGGCAGTCAGCTGGCAGTGATGTTTGCCCATTCTTCATTGATCCAATGTCTTCAACATTCGAAGCTGGCGTGAACAGCTGATAATTCATACACAAACAGACACCTGCTGCCTTTTAAGCTTCGTAACTGAAATCATCTTGTCCGTTTTCCAGCTGCTGTGGGCTGTGGCCAGCCTGCCAGGCTGCCTGTGGCAAGCCCAGCTGGACCCTGCAGGGTAGCAGCACTGACAGCGGACACGGTCACAGCACACCCATATCTTGTATACTTAGTGTTAACAGCATCACATGTTTTCAGCTGGCGTTTTGCAGACCGTGATTTCAAAGCGAGGGCTGTGAAACCGAAAAAGAAGTCATGACGCCACTTGGTGCAAGTTGTTGTGTTGTGTCCGTGCGCGTGCTGGGAACGGTGTGGTGGTTACAGGTGCATTGTTTGGCAGATCAGAACTCGTGTTTGCTAATCGATCGTCGGTATTGAGAGTGTCTGTGGAGAGTCGCTCTGACGAGAATGCTGCTCCGCCCCTCGTGCACAAAGGCTGTTACATGTAATGACTGGAGTATTTGAACTTGGATAAGTTCGGTGACGTGTGAACTTGGCTGGGCTGGGTTGCGGAGTGGGAACAGCAGACAGTTCATGCCTCGAGCTCTGTTTGCTGGTGCTGCCTGGCCACTAGCACCGGCCAAGTGGTTGCTGGCATTCGTTTTCGCCTGGGTCTTGGGCCATGCAGCAGCACAGCGGGGCAAGGCGGCATACGTGGACAATGCTGTGCAGCAAGACCACCTTGAGAACAATACCTTCAAGTACATGCGGACAGCTCTGGAGCATGAGGAGTACGACACCATATTTCTCACGCATGATGTTCAGATTTACGTGAGTAGCCCGTGATCAAGCAGCAGAGAGGCTGTTATGAGGCTGCACTTGCCGCTGCATGCCTGGTACACCAGCAGCAGAAGCAAGAGCCCGTGCAGCAGCTGAGGTTTGCACCAGCATAATTTTGCAGCAGCTTGGAGGTCTTGCAACAACAGAAACAACCACATGTTTGTTGCAGCATCTGCAGCCGTGCAGTAGCACTGCGTGCCAGCCTGCTTGCCATGTAGCTTGCCAACTGCCTGCTGTCCTGCAACACACTACTAATCATGTCACTCGAAGTTTGACTTAGATGCGCTGCCTGCCTGACGTTCGACTTATAGATGCTGCCTGCCGTCTGTGCTGTATGGTATGTATGTCTGCCTATGCAGCCGTTCCTGTGGCCGCCTGAGAGGCCCCTCATGATCAACCGCACCCTCACAATCGCAACAGCCAACTTCAGCCAAGCTGCAGGCAACTACGCACACATGAGCCTGGAGTTCACGGAGGGGCGCGCTGTTATTTTGCCTAATGTAACAGTTACAGTGCGGGACTTAGTGCTAACCAAGGCTCGCAAGACGTCAGGCCAAGGCATCCCCTTCTTTGTTGGTGCGTGCTGCAGCAGCATGCTCACACAGAAGCTAGCAGCTGGCTGAACGTGTGTTATGTATCTGGCATGATCTGCCCCCATGCTGCACTGCAGCACTGGCTAGCCTCATGGCATTAACGAAATGAGATAATGAGATTGAATTTTTGAACAATGTAGGCACATGCCATGGCTTTGACAGGTTTTGCACTCGATTTGTACCCCGCTGCTGATCTGCTACAGCGACATGTCGCTGGCTGCGTCTGCTGCTACTGCTGTTCTCAACAGGGGAAGGCGCAGATTCCGTTCTGCTGCTTGAGAATGTGATTCGGTTTCGCACGGCATGTGCACCGAACGTTGAAGAGCTGGCTGCAGCACTGCGTGAAACTCCGCGGCCGCCCCCAGGCAATGGTGTGACTGCCGCAAGCAGCAACCAGGTGGTCGTTGAGCCATTCTTATACAACGGCACACTCTATCCAGGTGTGCAGACTGGCTTCTTCTCAGGGTTTCCTACAAGCGTTCCGACAGAGTTCCTGCAAAGTTTGCCGTTCCATAAAGCGATCGTGCAGGCATGGAAGCCTGTGATGCTTATGTCGTTCAGGTTGCCAGCAGCACATGTGCAGCAACATCTTGCCAGTAATTCTGCTGCACATGCTCTCCTGCAAGCCCTTTCAGACAGCAGCAGCTCCTGTATGTTGCGTGTGGCGGCAGGATGGTAAGTTGTGCTGGCACGGCATCGGAGCAGGCTGCACGTGATCTGCTGCAATGTCCTGCAAGCATGGCAGCCATGCGCTGCAACCAACACCATTAGAACGCTAGGCTTCTTTCGAGTACATATGTCCAGCCTGAGTTTGTAAGCTCCGCTCATGCCTGCACTACTGCCCTGCCCCTCCTCTTGCTTACGTTTGTCACCTGTTTGCTCCTGCAGATGCTGTGCGGGCGTACGACATCAGCAGCATTGTGTCACCTGGTGATGTAGCAGACACGCAGGCCTACTATGCAGGCTACTCGGTACAGCAGATAAACACTACGCGCGTTTGCCAGCGCTATGTCCCGACTGCGTGCGTGGATGCGAAAGGCGCAGATCTATGCGTGACAGAAGCAGTGAACGCACTGCTTGCAGAGGAAGCTGCGGCGAAGCAGCCTAGGCAGAGCGGGGCGAACGTTGCGGCAATTGCTGCACCTGTAGCGATTGCAGGTGAGCTGGCGCTGTGTCTACACCACATGTCACGGTTGAAAGTCACAGCATTGGTTCTATGCTGGGGCCTTGAACTTTGATCCTTCCTCGCTGCTGCATATGAGCACTCTGCAACGCAACGTGACTTGGTGAATTCGTCCCTGCTCCTTTCAGGTGCTGCTCTGCTGGCGGCTGCTGCAGCAGCCGTGGTATATTACAAGCGCAAGAAGCGACGCATGGCCGCAGCAGCGCACGAATCAGTGGTAGCTGCAGACAAGACAGCAAAGGAGGGGTACCACCCGCCGCCACCGCCAGTCACTGGAAGCAGGGATTACCATGACAACTCAAGCAACCCTAGCTCCATCATAGGTACACACAGGTAAGTCAACTGCAGACGCCTCTACATCATAACATCATCACACTGCAGTGCATCTTGTCATCATCATGTTACCCATTAAGCCATAGCATCAACGCCATCGGCCCCGCGCCCCTCAGGAGCGGAAGAAATGTAGTGCATCGTGTGATGTGTTTGTGAATGGCATGCGTCGTCAACCGTGATAGCAGCCATCATGCTGATCTGAGCAACCGCAGCTCCCATCATTAAGGCACACGAGTCAGGCTCACTATGCAGGTGCAACAGAGGCCGCACGTGCGTTGTCAGCCTCACCCGTGTGCTTTATACTTCAAATCTTTTGTGCGTGGCTGCTCGTGCTCGTGCCACCTGCCTGCTGTATGCTCATTCACTGGAAGTCATCGTTGTTGACGGCTGCTTCCAATGCACTGCACCATTTAGCTGTGGTGCTATGGGCAAATGCAGAGAGGCTTGCGGTTTCCTGCTGCAACTCCAGGCACATGCGTTGACCATGTTTGACCAATGTTTGACTATTGTCGTCCGCTGCGTTGACTGCTACTGCTGTCTGCAGCGGTGCTGCCGGCACAATGGAGGCTCTGGCGGTTGGCGGCAGGGGTGGCAGCTGGCAGCTGCTGGCCTGCCACACGTGTCCAGAGTTTAGGGATGCCACACCAAATGACAAGATCAGGCTTGGAGTGCTGTTGGGTGAGCAGGGGCGGGACTGCATTAGGGCAGCAGCTCTTTTAGCAGCAGCAGCAGCAGCAGGCTACATTCTGTACATGCATTGCAGGGATGCTGCACCCAATGACAAGATCAGGATTGAAGTGCTACTGGGTGAGCAGGGGTGGGACTGCAGCAAGGTAGCAGCAGCAGCAGGTTGCATCCTGTGCATGCATTCAAGGATGCCACGCTGAATCTAAATATTAGGATTGGAGTGCTGCTGGGTGAGCAGGGGGGGACTGCAGTAAGGCAGCAGCTCTTGCAGCAGCAGCAGGTTGCATCTTGTGCATGCATTCAAGGATGCCACGCCGAATGACAAGATCAGGCTTGGGGTGCTGCTGGGTGAGCAGGGGGGGGCTGCAGTAAGGCAGCAGCTTTTGGAGCAGCAGCAGCAGGTTGCATCTTGTGCATGCATTGCAGGGATGCCATGCCGAATGACAAGATCAGGCTTGGAGTGCTGCTGGGTGAGCAAGGGGTGGACTGCAGTAAGGCAGCAGCTCTTGTAGTAGCAGCCAAAGGTTGCAGCACGTGTGGCTGCCGCACACACACCTGTTGTTTCAGGATCGGGAGGTACATTTGGTTTTTTGTGCATTTCAAGCAACTCCTGGTCTTGTTCGCTGACTCAAGCTCTGCTGGTGTGTCAACTGGCTCCTATTCCTGCTGGCAGCTTGTGCTGGAATGCAGGGCAGGGTAAAACTTCAGCGTTTGCTGTGCAGCGTTGGTGTTGTTCGCTGACTCAAGCTGTGCTGCGGTGTTGTGCCCCTGCAGGTGCTGGTAGGGTAAACTCTTTAGCGCCTGTCGTGCAACTCCTGGTCTTGTTCGCTGACCCAAGCTGTGCTGCAGGGTCATGGCACCCATTCCTGCAGGGTAACATTTTAGCGCCTGCTCTGCAGTTTCTGGTCTCGTTCGCTGACTCAAGATTTGCTGCGTTGTGTTGCTGCAGGTGCTGGCAGCTTTGGGCGCGTGTACCGTGGCGTGTGGCGCGACATGGCTGTCGCGGTCAAGGTGCTGCAGCACGACAGCACCACAGCAGCAGCCATCTCAAACGAAGTGGACCTGGTCATGAGCTTCAGGTGGGGCTGATTTCAACTGCATCTGAATGTTTCGAACGCTTTGATCTGATCGGATTCATGTTATGAACTAGACCTGGTCAAACGAAGTGGACCTGGTCATGAGCTTTAGGTGGGGCCCAGTCCAGCGATGGTTTAATAAGAAAGCGAATGGAGCGTATTTAAATTCATTACCTTACACTGTGAAGAGGACCTGATTGTTATGAATTGGACCTGGTCATGAACTTCAGGTGGGGCCGGGTCCATCAATGGTACATTTGACCATTTATGATATGATCAAAATCATGGGGTCTTTTGTTATTCTATGTTATGCTATGCTATGTTATGTTATGAAATGGACCTGGTCATGAGCTTCAGGTGGGAGGTGAGTCCAGCAACATGATGCTATCTCGTTGGCATTAGACTTCGTCATAATGTTCCAAACTCTATCATCGCGGCTATGCCCCACCCGCAGGCACCCCAACATTGTGGCAGCATACCACTTTGTCACCTGGACGCAATCAGGCATAACACTTGTTGGCTGTCATTTTGTTCCAAACAAAGGCTTTTTATAATGGCTATGTTCTGCCCGCAGGCACCCTAACATCGTGGCAGCATACCACTTTGTCACTTGGACGCAATCAGGCATTACACTTGTTGACTGTCGTTTTGTTACAAACAAAGGCTTGTTATCATGGCTATGGTTCACCCGCAGGCATCCCAACATCGTGACTGCACTGGCTCAGCACTGTGACGTGGCCATGTTCGTTGCATCGTGCTGTGCTGGCGCAATTCCTCTGCATCATCATACCTGTTGCTTTATGTCTTCTTTCTTCGCGTTGCGGCTATGCTGCACCCTCAGGCACCCCAACATTGTGGCAGCATACCACTTTGTCACCTGGACGCAATCAGGCAACAGTGAAGACACAGAGGTCAGCCAGCCGCAGCAGCAGCAGTACAACCAGCCCTCCCCCCTCAACCGCTCTTTGGGTGCAGCCCCCAAATCTCGGCGCCCCAGCACTGATGATCAGCAGTCAATCGGGACCCGGCAGACGCTGAAGACAATAACAGAAAGCAGCAATCTAGCTGACAGTAGCAGCTTGCAGAGCTCCTCAAAGCCCCCGGGTGTTACCGCAGCCGGCAGTACACTTGGCAGTACACTGGGAGGCAGTACAGTTGGCAGTGCAAATGGGTGCAGTACAGTGGAGGGCGGTACATCACATGTACCAGCATCGAATGCATCTGGGGACGGAAGTGGCGGACGTATCACTGGCTTAGCTCCTTCTGGTGCTGTTGGCCCTGCGCATACTGCAGCAACTAGCCTGCAGAAGCTGCAGCTTAACACCTTCAACAGCAGCAGCAGCAGAGCACCAGCAGCAGCACCAGAGCCAGCATCTGCACCCGCACCAGCACCTGCAGCAGCATCCGAGATGCCACCAGCAGCAGCAGCAGCAGATGATGATGCAGCTAACGGCAGTAGATCCCGGCACAGTGCAGCTGGTAGCAGCAGCGGAGTAATCCGAGCGGGGGATGACGCCTCTGAAGGCACCAGCAGTGCAGCAGGCAGCCCTGAGCTATTTGTTGCTATTGGTCCACCGTCAGGCAAGGCACCATTTCTGGTGCGATCAGCACCCCAGCAGCAGCAGCAGATGTTAGGCTACTCGGCACCGCTGTCGGCTCCAGCATCAGCAGCAGATGCAGAGAGGGCGTCAATTGCAGCGGCAGCAGTGCAGGCGATCAGCCTCTCAGCGCCAGAAGATGCTTCTGCAGCAGCAGCAGTAATTATGTCCGGCAGCAGCAGCAGCAGCAGCGGCTTGCGGCCAATCCGGACAACCCATAGTGGTGCACAGCAGGTTGTGGCAAGTGCCGAGGCACCTTGTAGCGCTGCTGCGAGCATTGCTGCTAACGCTGCTGCTGCCAACGGAGTCTCATCTACGGGCACAACCTGGACTAGCACTGCAGCAAGCAATGCAGGGCTACTAGGTGGTGGTGCAACAGCAAGCAACACCAACAGCTTGACAGGCTATAACTACATAGCAGGTGCTGGCAGCACAGCAGGCATGCCAGGGGTGGCAGGCTTTGCATCGCCTGCAGCAAACACAGCAGGGGCCAGTGCTGCTGCTGCTGGCGGCGGCGGCGGTCATCACAGTGTGCAGTTGATCCCATTCTCACCAACGCTCCTGCAGGAGCAGCAGCAGCAGCAGCAGCAGCAGCAGCATGTGCAGCCGCATTCAATGACGAACGGCAGCAGCGAGCAGCAGCAGCAGCAGGACTCAGATCACGTTGTCGTGGTTCGTCCAGGGTTTGTGCAGCTGCAGCAGCCGCCGCAGGGCGGTGCAGTTGCAGGATCTGGCTGGAGGGCAGTTGGGGATGATCTAGAGATGGATGAGTTTGGCAACATGTACACAACGGGGGGCAGTGCAGCACCAGGCAACGAGGGTGGCATTTTTACGAGTGGCTTTGCTGGTGGTGGCGGCAGGCGGGGTGGTGGCATGAAGGGAAAGGCGACAGAGGCGCAAACATGGTGAGTGTGGCGTAAACATTGTATTGCCTTGCTGTACGGTTTGCTTTTCAATTGCTGCGCTGTGCTAATAACGTTGCTGGTGGTCGCGGCAGGCGGGGTGGTGGCGCTAAAGGAAACGCTACAGAAGCATAAACGTGGTGAGTGTGGCCAAGGTGCGGTTGATACATGATGTTGCCTTCCTGTACGGTCTACTTCTCAACTGCTGTGCTGTGACAATAACTTTGCTGGGGGTGAGGCAGGCAGTTGGGGATGATCTAGAGATGAATGAGTTTGGTAACATGTACACAACAGGGGGCAATGCAGCGCCTGGCAACGGGGGCGGCATTTTCACGAGCGGCTTTGCTGGTGGTGGCGGCAGGCGGGGTGGTGGCGCAAAAGGAAAGGCCACAGAAGCGCAAACATGGTTAGTGTGGCCAAAGTGTGGCTAATACATGTTTTGCCGTTTTGTACGGTGTGCTGTGCTTGATATTTTGCTGATGGTGGCGTCAGGCGGGGTGGTGGCGCAAAAGGAAAGGCGACAGAGGCCCAAACATGGTGAGTGGGGTTTACAACGTGATGTTGCCTCTCTGTTCGGGTCGTTTTTATAGCTACTGCTGTGCCATTGCTGGTGGTGACGGCAGGCGGGGTGTTGGAAGAAAGGCTACAGAGGGGGGTGCAGTTGCAGGATCTGGCTGGAGGGCAGTTGGGGATGATCTAGAGATGGATGAGTTTGGCAACATGTACACGACAGGGGGCAATGCAGCGCCTGGGAACGGGGGCGGCATTTTCACGAGCGGCTTTGCTGGTGGTGGCGGCAGGAGGGGTGGTGGTGTGAAGGGAAAGGCTACAGAGGCGCAAACATGGTGAGTGTGGCCAAGGTGTGGCTATTACATGATGCTGCCTTCCTGTACCGTTTGCTTTTTAACTGCTGTGCTGTGCCAAATAAGTTTGCTGGTGGTGGCGGCATGCAGGGTGTTGGCGCCAAAGGCAAGGCGACAGAAGCGCAAACATGGTGAGTGTGGCGTACAACGTGATGTTGAATTCCTGTTCCGTTTGCTTCTCAACTGCTGTGCTATGCAAATAACTTTGCTGGTGGTGCCGGCAGGCGGGGTGGGGGCGCAAAAGGGAAGGCGACAAAGGCGCAAACATGGTGAGTGTGGCGTACACCGTTATGTTGCTTTCCTGTACGGGTAACTGCTTTGCTGTGCCATTACATTTGCTGGAGGTGGCGGCAGGCGAGGTGGTGGTATGAAGGGAAAGGCGACAGAAGCGCAAACATGGTCAGTGAATGATTGATTGAGTGACGCGTTGTGTGTTCTTTTGCTTCTTAGCTGCTGTGCTGTGCCAGTACAGCTTTGCTGGTGGTGGCGGCAGGCGGGGTGGTGGCGCAAAAGGAAAGGCTACAGAGGCGCGAACGAGGTGAGCTCAGCATGTTATGTTTTGTTGCCTTCCTGTACGGTTTCTTTTCCATTGCTGTGCTGTGCCAATGCCTATGCTGGTGGTGACGGCAGGCGGGGTGTTCGCGCAAGAGTAGTGAATGCGGCATGGAGTTTGTGATGGTGGCACGCTGCTGGGCCTGTTCATTTACCTGCTGCTACTGCTGCTGCTGCAGGCTTATCCTGGCGTTCTGTGATGGCGGCACGCTGCTGGACTTGCTCACAGACGGACGATTGGGGAGCAGCAGGCCAGGCGGGGGGCGAAAGATGGTGAGTGGTTTGTTTCTGAAGAGACAAAAGAGGGAGGCATAGTGCTGTCAGCACAGTAGATGTTGATTGAGGCATAGCTGCTAACAGGGTGGAGCTGTGGTTCTGGCGGTTCAGCCTTGATGTGATGCGCACCAACGTCAGAGAGCAGCAGGCTGGAGGTGGTGAGGGCAAGGGACAGCACTGTCGTGCATGCATGCATTCATCATGTGTTGGGAGTCTTGGTGTAGCCAGGTGTGAGATGCATTCAGTCGTGTATCACTGCTGCCGTGCTGGTTTGTTGCCTGACAGGCTGCCCTGCTAGCTGCTGTTGGCGGCCGCACATGCCTGCGGCAATAATGGTGCTTGCTGCTTTCTGTACTAGTCTAGTATATGCTTCGTGAAGTGTGTATTGATGTGAGTTTCGTGCTGCTATGCTGATGTTAATTGCGTGTCTAGCTGCTGTCTGTGGCTACAAGCGTTGGCGCTGCTATGTGACATTGCAGCTGCGTTCATGTAGCTTAGTGCAGCTACGTTCCACGATGCTGCTATGCCTTATATCGCTCTTTGCGTTTGTGGCTGCTGTGTGTGGCTGCAGGCATTGGCGCTGACGCTGCTGCCTGACATTGCAGCTGCGTTCATGTAGCCTAGTGCATCTACGTTTCAAGCTGCTGCTATGCCTGCTGACGCTCTTTGCGTGTGCGGCTGCTGTCTGCTGCTGCAGGCGTTGGCGCTGACGCTGCTGCGTGCCATTGCAGCTGTGTTCATGTAGCCTAGTGATCCGTTGCGCAAACTGCTGCTATGCCTTCTGACGTTTTGCGTGTCTGGCTGCCGTCTGCTGCTGCAGGCGTTGGCGCTGACAACAATGCTTGCTGCAGCAAGCAGCTGCTTGTAGTAGTCTTGTATCTGTGTTCATACCATTCAGTGTATCTGTTTTCATGCTGCTATGCCTGCTAACACTCTCTGTGTGTCTGGCTGCTGTCTGCGGCTGCAGGCGCTGGCGCTGACGCTGCTGCGTGACACTGCAGCTGCATTTATATCGCTCAGTGTAACTACTTTCCGCGCTGCTGCTATGCCTTCAGATGTGCTGTCCTGTGGCTGCGCTGCTGCTGCGTGTCTGGCTGCTGTCCTGTGGCTGCAGGCGTTGGCGCCGACAACGGTGCTTGCTGCGGCTAGCAGCTGCTTGTAGTACTCTCGCATCTGTGTTCATGTTGTCTAGTGTATCTGTTTCCACGCTGCTATGCCTGCTACTGCTCTTTGTGTGTGCGGCTTCTGTTGGTGGCTGCAGGCGCTGGCGCTGACGCTGCTGCGTGGTGCTGCGTCTGTGGCCTAGTGTATCTACGTTCCACTTCTGACATTCTGTGTGTGTGCGGCTGCTGTCTGCTGCTGCAGGCGTTGGCGTTGACGCTGCTGCGTGACATTGCAGCTGCATTCATATCGCCTAGTGTATCTACCTTCCGCACTGCTGCTATGCCTGCTAACACTCTTTGCGTGTGTCTGCTGATGTCTGCGGGCGCAGGTGTTGGCGCTGACGCTGCTGCGCGACATTGCAGCGGGCATGAACTACCTGCACAGCAGGTCGGTCATCCACGGTGACCTAAAGCCAGGTGGGTGGGGTGCAGCCTCAGGGTTTGGGGAGTGCAGGCTCAGGGTTTGGGGAGTGCAGCCTCAGGGTTGAGGGGTTGCAGCCTCAGGGTTGAGGGGGTGCAGCCTCATGGTTTAGGGGGTGCAGCCTCATGGTTTAGGGGGTGCAGCCTCTGGGTTTACAGGGTGCAGCCTCTGGGTTTACAGGGTGCAGCCTGCGGGTTTCAAGTCTCAGCTCTTGGGCGCCAACTACCTGCACAGCAGGTCGGTTATTCATGGAGACATCAAGCCAGGTGGGTGGGGCGCAATCTTAGGGTTCTATGGTAGTGGGTGGCGTGCAATGTCGGGTGTTATTCTAATGAGTTGTGATGTAATCAAAGCAGGTTGTTGAAATTTTAGCTCCTAAAAATTTGGTCAGTAGGAGAAACACTACATACTCGTTCCTCTTTCTGCTTCGGCACCTACTTGCCACCGCCGAGCTTATGTGCTAAAACAGTAAATAAACAACCGGAGGGTCTGCTGCATTTTTCTGTTCACACCTCGAGAGGGGAAGAGCAGCTGTGCAGTAGATAGCGTGCTGTTGACAGCAGCATCGAACCAGCCTGCGTTGACCTTGTCGAGTATCCAGACTGGATACGCATAAGCGTGTACACTGTCTGTGTACACAGCGATTTACAGCGGCTAGAACTCCCTCATAAGATGGATGAGTTGCGTGGCTATTGTGTCTATGGTCTACAGGGTCACACACCCTGACGCTGTGGGGGCTCCCCTGCAGCGTTCCCGTGCCCCTTCTCACTACAGGCAGCAGCAATCACTCATGAGACAGCAGCGCCTGCAGCAGATGTATCCGGTTACTAGTGAGCCGCTTATGATTGCTGGTTTGGGTTGGCAGTGCCACTGTGGGAGGATCCATCCCGCACGCGAGTGCACTGACGCTGTGGTCCAGCTCAGGGCCATCAGTTATTAGGGTTTGGGGCGACCATTGAATGAGAGACCGTGCCGGGCGAGTGCTTGTGCGTTGATGGTTTTGGCCGTATCTGGCCCTAGCTTGTGGGTTTGAACCTACCGGTTAGGAATCACTTAAGGTGGTTTGGGAGTGGCTCCCTTCTTGGGTTCCTCTCTTGCTAGAAAAACGTGTAATTGATTGTTTGAGGTTGTTGTCACCGCTGCTGTGGGGTGTGTCTTCGGCCCTCACAGACGGCGTGTCCAGGCCAGCTGTTCATGGGGCTTAAAACGCAGGCTGGGCATTAGTTCGGGTTGTGTCCGTATTCAAGCCTGTTTACACCGCTGCTGTTGCTGCAGGATGCGCTCTACTTGCAAACAGCTGCTGCATCATCAGTGCTGACATCTCTCTGTCATGCCTCAATGCCTCCACTGCTGCTGGTGCTGCGGTGTGCAGGCAATGTGCTGATTAAGCATGAGCAGGGAGCACCCTACGGCCGCGTGGCAAAGGTGGGTGCTGCAGTCATGGGCATTCAAAGAAGAGTTAGTTGAATGTATGCTATGCACCGCACTCTGTAATTTGTTCCATGCGCCATGTGCACGTCTGTTTGTATGGTTGCACCTCTATGAGCACCCATTGGCTCCTGATTGGGGTTGGCATTCAGGTTGAGTGGAGCATCTACTATAATGTAATGTAACGTGGCATTGCACAGCTTGCTTTGCTTGCTAGACCGCCAGAGGGCTTGTGACTGGCGACGGTAATGCACCGCAGCTTGCAAAATCTGTTCCAAACGTCGTTGCTGATACGTCTCCATTGCTGTCTGCTGCCGTTTCTGTTGCTAGGTGTCAGACTTTGGCCTCAGCAGGTGAGAAGGGCAGGCAGGGAGTTTGCCGGGGTATGCTGTCCAGGAGTTTTGCATGCTCAATGCTGTGCTGTGTTTTGCTGAGTCATGCTGCTGCACTGCTGTATTCCATGCCAGCCGCTGTGCTCTGTGCTGTGCGTCCCATGCCGTGCTTTGCTGTAGATCTTGCACAGATCTCATGCAACACCTGTCACCCCTCTGTGTGCTGCTGCTGCTGCTGCAGGGCGCTGCAAGCTGGCCAGTCGCACAAGTCAACACGCACCATGGGTACCATGAACCACACGTAAGCAACCTTGCGTAAGGCAGCAGCATCATGATGGCAGCTGTGGGTAGCGTCCAATTGTGTTCCCGCCGATTAGTATCAGCTTTGACAGGACTGTGATTTACCCTTGAAAAAAGTGCTGCATTGCACCACGCAATTTGTGCCACATTGGCGATTGTGTGTGCTGTCCATTGTTTGTCGTCATCTGGCTGGTAACGGTTTGCCGTTACCTGCTGCTGCTGCTGCTGCAGGCCTCCTGAGCTGCTGCGGTTGGGCAGGCTGAGCCCTGCGGGTGACGTGTACGCCTTTGGCATCCTTATGTGGGAGGTCTTCACCAGCAAGATCGCCTTCTCCGGCCTGCACTATGGCGAGTAATACGTCACCTTGTTAGTACATATGTGTTATGTTGGCGTGAAGTGGCGTAATGTAACAGGTTACGTTGTCACCATGGTTGTGTTATCATGTCGGTGATGTGTATGCGTTTGGCATCCTCATGTGGGAGGTCTTCACCAGCAAGATCACCTTCTCCGGCCTGCACTACGGCAAATGACGTGTTTCAACATGTTACTTTGTTACTATGATTGCATTAATATGTTGATGACGTGTACGCCTTTGGCATTCTCATGTGGGAGGTCTTTACCAGCAAGATCACCTTGACAGCGATCTTGCTGGTGAAGACCTCCCACATGAGGAGGCTGGAAAAGTTCTCCGGCCTGCACTACGTCGAGTCACGTTTATTAATCTGTTAATGGTTATTTTATCTGTGTTATTATATTGGCGACCTGTATGCGTTTGGCATCTTCATGTGGGAAGTCTTCACCAGCAAAATTGCCTTCTCCGGGCTGCATTACAATAAGTAACATGATATAATAATAATAATCATTCTGATAAGCCCTACCTTTCGGCATCGGCACCGCGCCTCACCCTCTGGGGAGGCGGAAATTGAACGACTATTATTCTCTCTACTGGTGTAAGGTAGACCACCCAGACCCTTACACCCCTACTAGGCAGCATGTGGGAATCACCCCAGATGGGGGACTGCATACCTAGTAGGGCTGGTATGTATATAGCCAGCAATCGACGGAGTCCTGCGGAGAGTCGCGAGGACAATGGCAGTATCCTTCCTTCGGCTTTCGCCGACCGTACCCCTGAATCCAGGGAAATACTGCCTTGGCTCAGAATCGAACCTGCGACCTCTCGGACACAAGTCGACCGTCATCACCACTGCGCCACGTGTTTAAAGTCCCGCCGGACGCCGGAAGTAACATGATATAACATGTTATGTTGTTACTGTAGTTGTTTTGTTGTGTTGGTGACGTGCAAGGTCGGTACGCATGTGCGTGATGTGCTTCGGCAGCAGCAGCAGCAGCGGTCCGTCGTTACGGAGGTACTGCTGCGTCAGGTGTTGCAGTAGTTGCAGTAGTTGGCACCACAGCTGGAGCAGCTGTGAACGGTGTTTGGTACTGGGTTGTGTGTTGAGTGTGTCTGGCTTGCTGTACAGGTCCAGCCTGGTGCCTGGCAGCAGCCCTCTCTCTTTTTGAGAGGCGTAAGCACCCACGTAGGTGTGATGTCGTGTTGGTGCCCGAACTGTGCGCGCTTACCTCATGCTGCGTGAAGCAATGGCGCGCCCTGGCTGCCAGTGTCAAAGACTGTTTGTTGCACACTAACTGTCTTTTGTCACTGGCAGCAAGGGTGCGCCATTGCATCCAGTCACTGGCTGCAGTGCAGCTGTTTTATGGGCTATGTGATGAATATCAATGTTTAGGGGGACAAGCAGCCATGTAGGTATGATGTCATGTTGGTGCCTGTGCTGTGTGTGCTGCACCTCATGCTGCGTGAAACAGTGGCGCGCCCTGGCTGCCAGTGGTAAAGGTAGTGTGTGTTGCACGCTCACTATCTTTTATCACTGGCAGTATGGGTGCGCAATTTCATGCAGTGCAGCTGTAGTTGATTCCATGTGGCGTCTGGTCCAACTGTACCAAACATCAGCAGTAGGTTAAGAAAGCGTTGCTGGTTCGCAACCCAGCAGCAAATCTCAACCCACTGCTGATGTTTGTGGGTGATGATGGTTTGCTGCAGCCGGTTACATCTGCTGGTAGCGGCCCAGCAGCGCCCCCAGCTCCTAAACCCCACTTTTCTTGCCATTGCACTGGTGGCGTGAAGGAGCTGGGGCCGCTGCTGGCCAGCCCATGGGGTTGGACCCCAGCCAGCACCCCTCCCACTCCTTGCCTACAGATTTACTGCTGATGTTTTTGGGTGACGAAACATCACTGATGATGGTTTGCTGCAGCTAGTCATTTTTGCTGGTACCAGCCCAGCTGCGCCCCAGCTGCTTCACATACTCATCGACTGGACCAGTGGCATGAGGGAGCTGGTGGCGCTGCTGGGATTGACACAAGCCAGTGCGCGTTTCACCTTCTACCGTTGCTTACGCGGTTACATATCCAGGTCTCACGCCTCTTGTCAATTTGACCGGTGGCATGAGGGAGCTGGTGGCGCTGCTGGCCAGCCCATGGGGTTGTACTCCAGCCAGTAGTTCACCTAAGCTGGTGTTACATGTGATGACACCACGCCTAGGTCATGCTTCATTCATGGTGGAGCTGCTGGCCAACCCATGGGGTCGGACCCTAGCCAATACACCTCTCACAGGATACTGTACAGCGCGGGGTGTATCTGGGGCCCTTGTGTCAATTCTGCTGCTGCTGCTGTCCCATTGCTGCTGCTGCTGCAGGCGAGGTGTTTGAGCAGGTGGCGCTGTGGCAGAAGCGGCCCCCGGTGCCGGCAGAGATGCCGCCAGACTATGCAGGTGAGCATCCACGCAGTCATTACTGTACAGAGGATGCCTTCCAGCGCAGACGTGCACATCTGTACTCAAGGGTGTTGTTGTTGTCTTGTACTCTTTATATACATGGATGAATGACTGGTGCGCCAGAGATGCCGCCAGACTATGCAGGTGAGCAGTGTGCTTTGTATAAAGCACTGTGCAGATTATGCCTGCCAGCGCTGACTGCCTGTAGCTATCAGGGTTCACGGGTGCTGTCTTGTTCTCTCTGTATATCTGGGGCGCTGTAGTTTCTGTGTAGCTGGAGCGCTTCTGTATTACTGGGGCGCCGCACTTTCTGTGCACTTGGGGCAGGGATTGGCGCCGCGAGATGTGGCCCCAGACTATGCAGTTAGGCAGCAGCTGGCTACCTCCACCGTGCATGCATGATTGGGGTCGACCAGCTGCTGCTGACCTGCACAGTAGGATGTTATGGCAGCCCTGAATACTAAATAGTGTTGTGGAGGCACTCCTTGGTTGTTTAGTTGTCTCTTGACCCAAGGTCCTCTGAAACCCTGCAGTCATATTGGCCATTTCCGCAAGCTGCTCCTACTCTGCAAAATCATTGCATGCTGCTCTTGCTGCCGCTGCTGCTGTTGCTGCAGAGCTGATGAGTGCGTGCTGGGCTGCCGACCCTTTCTCGCGGCCCTCCTTTCTGTTTGTTGCCTCTCAACTCAACCCCTGGTTTTCCGATTCCTGCAGTGATGGAGTAGGCCATGCCACAAGATGCTGTTACACTGCATCATCATTGACTGCTGCTGATGCTGATGCTGATGCTGCTGCAGAGCTGATGAGTGCGTCTGGGCTGCCGACCCCTGCTCGCGGCCCTCCTTTTTGTTTGTTGCCTCTTCTCTCAACCCCTGGTTCTCTGATTGCAGCACTGTTTGCTGCAGTGATGGAGTAGGCCATCTCCACAAGATGCTGTTACACCGCGCTGTAGTTGTCTGTTGCTGCTGCTGTCACCCCTGCTGCCGCTGCTGCTGCCGCAGAGCTGATGAGTGCGTGCTGGGCTGCCGACCCCTTCTCGCGGCCCTCCTTTGCAGCAGTGCAGCAACATCACTGAATAATGCCGCCGCTGCTGCTTTTGCCGCTGCTGCTGCTGTTGTTGCTGCAGAGCTGATGAGTGCGTGCTGGGCTGCCGACCCCTTCTTGCGGCCCTCCTTTGCAGCGGTGCAGCAACATCACTGAATAATGCCGCCGCTGCTGATTTTGCCGCTGCTGCTGCTGTTGTTGCTGCAGAGCTGATGAGTGCGTGCTGGGCTGCCGACCCCTTCTTGCGGCCCTCCTTTGCAGCAGTGCAGCAGCAGCTGGCAGATCAGCTGGAGCGCGTGGTGCAAGATACGCGCGAAGCCACAGAGCGCTTCATTTCAGACCTGTGAGGCGGTGGCTAGAGGTTTGGAAACAGCAGGTGCAGCAGCGGTGTCTGTGTAGTGCTGGACATCAGCATCGTTGGATGTGTGTGTTGCATGCCAGGGTCTTGCTGGAGGCAGCTGTCAGAGCATAGCGTGTCTGCATGGCAAACCTTCCCTGCATTTGTCAGGGAGCGATCACCACTTTGCACGAGGTCTTGTTTGCTTCATCCTTCTTGCAAAAGGTGTGGTGACTGCTGGTTTCAACGGCAAAAGAGTGGACGCGGCTCGACTGCACATGCGCTGTGCTGCTCTGAGTACAAGGCCTTGGTTCAAGGTGCACCATGCTCAGAGTTTGACATCAGAGCTTGCGTCAGTGATGTCCACTGGTTTCGGCTGCCAAACTGTTGCTCTGGCTCAACTGCACATGTGTTGTACTGCTCGTACGAGCAGTACATGTCAGCTCAGGGTGCACCATTCCCAGAGCTTGTCATCAGAGCTTGTCGACTTGCGGCACATAATGTGCCATAACTAGCCATAACACAGATGCGTGGTGGCTGACGCATGGGTGTAGGCAAAACAGAAGTATCATTTGCAGTGTCATTTACAGCATGATGTGCGCCTGACTGGTGGTGGTAGTACGTGGCAGCAGTGATTGCCCATTGTTTGCTGTGCATCACCTTTGGGCGTGTTTATCATACTTGTCTGTTGAGAAACCTACCATAGTATGTCTGGTGTGCTGCAGATTGCAGCCTTTCAACCTGCACTAGCTTTGAGGCCCGTTGAGATCTCTTTGCGCTCCTTGTGTTGCTTTGCCTGAGGCTTAAGGCTGTTTCCTTTGACGCACGGCCTGCAGCTATGTGACTGCAGCTTGGTTGAAACTAATAATCATCTCAATGTTATCAGTGCCACTGCAGCTGCCTGCTAGCTTGTGTCTGACTGCCAGGTGACTTTCTGTACATGCGGTAGCGCTGTTGACTGTGCATTCACGTTAGCCTTGCCTTGCGTGACCTTCTCCTGATTGAGGCCCTGCAAGATGGCATGCTGATCTGAGAGGGAAACACTATCATGCATGCTCGGTATGCTGTGGCTTGCAGGATCTCTCATCTCTATTACCCTCTGATCAGCCTTTTGTAGCTGTGCTCGAAGTGTTGGTGTGCGGATTCGTCATTGCTTGTGTGGCAATTGCCAAAGGTATCGTTTTGTCCAATGCATGCATGTCGGTCTGGACTTTGTCAGGCTAGTAGCAATGCGGCTGACTTTGCACGGCTGTAAATGTTTCCGCTGTGCATGATCAGACGTACGCCGTGCGATTCCAACAGATGATGGTTGGAGTGTGGTTCGCGGTCGCGGGCATGTGGCACTGCAGACCTTGCACTTCTCTCTGCATGTTGCTTCCCACTGTTCTCTGCTGAACGTGTTTTGTCAGCACTGTTGTTAGCAGCGGTACAAGGGACACGCGGCACAAGTGGCACAACAGGTGTCTGAAAAGGCACAGTGCTAACTTGTGTCTTTTTGCTTGCATTGTTGCGGGCCATGTGGCTTCAACAGATGATGGTTGAAGTCATGTCATGGCTGTAAGCTTGTGGCGGCATCCCTTGCATTTCTGCTTGTTGCTATCTGTAGAACCAATGGTGTGGGCGGTGTTGTTGGCAGCTCGAGATAGGAGCATGGATTTTCGTATGGGTCATTTTGTGAGCACTGCTATTTTTGGTATCACTGCTCTGTCTTCGCTGCTTTCAGGCAGTCACAGGGCGCAGCTACTGCTGGCCGTGCGCATGCATGCATGTGTATTTCCGGTGGACTTCGTTGTTTTTGCTTTTGTTGCGCATGCTTTTGGCGCTCTTGTTTCCTCCGTCATGCTTCACTGCTGCTCGTTGTGTGTTAGCCTGCGTCAGCTGCTGCGCGTGTTCCTGGTGCCACTATTACTCGCTGCTTTTAGGATTCCAGTTGTGCTTGGTAGACATGGTTATGTCTGAGTGGCTGGCAGGTATGGTAATGCCTGTTATTTTTCTGTCATAACAGTCCTCATCAGTGGTACGCTGATGATTATGCGCCGCTTCCGGTTTGGCTGGTCATTGCTTTGTCGATGCAGAAGCATTGCTGCTTCGAGTTTTGGGTAGCATCGGCTTGCTACTCTTTGGCAACGTTCAATCAGTGCCAAGCTTTGTATGGCAATGCCAGGGAGCAGCAGTATGCATGATGCATGATGTTTTCAGCCAAGCAAGTATGGAGCGTGGAGCATGCGTCTCTGGCTCTTGTTGCACTTGTGGTTCACAATTGCTGGACCAGCTGTTTCCCACACCGCAGTGTTCAACGCACGCGTTGTGGCCACCGTAGCCCATCATAGTGTGCAATGGCATGCCGCAGCTGCACTCCTTGATATGTCCATAGCGAAGTCCACGTGCAGTTGCGCAGCCGGTGTGCATCTGATGGACATGTCGTGGCGTTGCTGAGCGTTGCTCAGCGGTGTGCATCGTGAGGCATGGTGCATCTAGGCAGCATATGCATTTTGAACTGGATTGACTGAGCCAGTGTTCTGCCGATATCCCTCCTAGGCTGGTAAGCAAAAGCGTGACTCAATCGAAGGCCGTAAGTTACCCCTGTGCCAGCACCCTCGGTACACCAGCGCTGCCGCACCGGGTAAGTGCCAAGCAGCCATAGGTGGGATGCAAAGACAGACAGCAAAAAAGAACACCAGTGTGTGCCACGTTTCAGACTAATGATAGGTGTCTCACCCATACAGGGAGCACGGCCACTGATCAGGCAAAAGCAAGTCACGTTGCATTGACGGCGCCCAAGAGGACCACGTCAGAACTACATGTGATGCCATCACCCAAGTAAAGAAGCTGCGCAGTAGCACACATCACACGAGCCGTGTGCGCCACTGCAGAACCCACACTGCTGCATCACTTGCTAATGCTAAAACCTCAGCGGTATCAGGTGGCTGCACACAGCATGTGCACTAGTCAGGCGGTAACATGCAGTTAAACTAGCCAGGAAACATGCAGATAGACCAGCCATCTAGGGACGGCAGACAGGGGTCTGCGTACCTGTCTGCCTGCTGCATGGTGATGTGGGCCTGCAGCACTGGCAGAGTGCCATACTGTGGCAGCTACTGGCAACACTTACACCTAGTATGGCCTGCACTCTTATCACATGAAGAACAGATACGAACCACAATGTCCAGCAAAGTATTGCACACATAGCATGACATTGTGAGGTGTGCACATCATGGTGGCCACCCCAAGGACACTCGTAGCTAGGCTAAACAACAATCACGCAATGCAGCAGCCTGCATTGCTCAGCACAGCACTTCCCAACCTGCGAACCCGTGCTGCACATCTATACATACCATGCGCTATAGACATACACCCCCATCACGCACCCAGCCTACCTACGATTGCTATTTATGCCTAGCAAAGCAGTCCTTTTCAGGGCGGGCTATGCTGGGTGGGTCTTTGCTGAGGTTTTGGATCTGGCAGGTGTTCTGCCACTGGGGTGATTTATGCTGGGCTTGCCGCAGGGCACTTTATGTTCCTGTTTTGTCGCTTCGCGACAAACAGTCTGCCGCTTTGCGGCAGTGGTAGACGTTGCAATGGCTACCTCTGAAGAGTTGGTAGCCAGACTTCAGACTTTGGAGAACGAGTTTGCACGTATGAACACTCAAGCGGCCGGGGCTTCTTCGTCGCGAGCGCCCGAGCCTTCTGTGGCCGTTCCTGCTGCTAGCACCAACGTGCGTCTGCCCTCGGCAGTTGGTGACGTCCCACATGTAGCTGAGAATCCGGTTCCGCGCGCAGCACACCTTCCTAAGACACCTGTACTGTTCGATATGCGCATGGATCGGGGCTACTTAGCTGTCAGCCAGGGCGGTAGCCCCGCCATGCTCCACGAGTACCGCTGGTCAGCGAGCGCCTTTAGCTATTTTAAGGACACAGTCGTAGAGATGGAGCGCATCATCCCAGCTCTACAGGACGAGGCGCAGCGCAGGGCTTTTTCGGTGCTGCTGGCACAGTTCAAGGGCGTGCTGGCGCTCATGGAGCAGCGGCTGGACTACCTTAAAGTCTTCGGCGAGCACAAATTCCGCGAGCCGGGGCTGGTGGCAGCAGTGGAGAACGCTATTGCTGGCAAGTCTGACCTGCCTGTTACATCCAGCACTGTGCTGGATGCTGTGGCCAGCTTCAGGGACAAGAAGGTCACCACTGCTATCAAGCAGGGTGCCTCCCGGGACTACACAGCAGAGCAGCAGGGGCGCGGCAGCGGCCGTGGTCGGCGAGACCGGACTGGCCAGCAGCAGCAGCAGCAGCAGGGCGGCAGGCACCCCTACAACACCCGCCAGCAGGCTGCGGACGGCGCAGCCGGTGAGCGTTAGGTGTCATGTGGAGGAGATTGCAGGGTTTGGCAGGGCGGTGGGAAGCTTTGGGTGCAGATCCTGAGCTTGTGCAGGCACTGCGGCATGGGGTTGTCCCACAGTTTGAACAGCCACCGCAGCCTTACGACTATGGCGGGCTCTGGTTGGAGGGTGAGCAGCTGCAGGCGTGGGAGGCATTGCGTGATCATTACATGAGCATTGAGGCCATCAAAGTGGTTGATTCTCTCGAGTGGTGCAACTTTGCGTTTCTTGTGCCTAAGCATTCAGGTGGCTACAGGCTGGCAGTTGACTGCCGGCCCTGTAACTCCTGTGGCCCAGAGTATCCTACTGCTTACGACCATTTGTACACCCTGCGCGAGGCTATCAAGCCTCACGACAGCATGAGTGCGTTTGATTTGGCAGATGGCTACTTTCACATGTTCATTCACCCTGAGTATCAGAAGTATTTTGGGTTCCAGGTGCAGGGTGTGTGCTATCAGATGGTGGCGCTGCCTTTCGGATGGAGTGGGTCACCTGCATGGTTCATGCGGCTCAGCAGGCAGATTGGCACTTGGCTGGCAGATCCCCCTGCAATTCCTGCAGAGGGCGGTGAGGTCAGCAGCGCACCTATTCGCAATCGCATTTTTCTTGACGACTTTCTGCTGCTGTTTGCTCCAGGAGCCGATGGCCCCGGCGGCGTGGCGTATGCAAAAGCGCTGCTGTCATATCTGGGCCTGAAAGCTAATGAAAAGAAATCTTCCTGGGAGCTAGAAACTCGTAAGCTGCATTTGGGTCTGTGGGTGGACACTGCCAGCGGCGTCTTTTTGATTCCAGATGACAGGATTGTGAAGATCAAGACATGTGCCAAGGCGGTGCTGTCTGAGGTCAGCAGGTCAGAACGTTGGGTGCCAGCCAGGTTGGTGGCTCGCTTGGCTGGCCTGTCTGTGTGTGTGTCTCTGGCTTTTAGCGGTGCCAAGTTTTTTGCGCGTGAGCTTTATGCTGCTCTGAAGGGCAAGGGCAGCTGGGCTGCCAAGGTGAAGCTCAGTAACCAGGCAGTGCGCGATGTGAAGGTGCTGGCTGCGTTCCCGCGGCGCTGGAATGGCGGCTGCATTTGGCCGCCAGCAGTTTCGCGTGTGGTGATTACAGATGCATCTGATGAAGGCTGGGGTGCGCTGATCCATGCAGGCTCCAGCGTCCTGCAGCAGCAGGGGCGCTGGGCACCTGGCATGCGGCGCAAGCACATCATGGTTCGAGAGCTGGCTGCAGTTCATTTTGCGCTGCGAGCGGCGCGTCCTGTGCTGCAGCAGCAGGTTGTGGAGTGTGTGATTGATAACTCTGCTGCATACTATGGCATCAAGCATTGGGCGTCTGGGAGCATTGACCTCATGCGTGTTCTGCGCAAGATCTTTTGGCTTTGTGACAGGCAGCGCATCACGCTGCTGCCCAGGCTGGTCAAGTCTGAGGCCAATCCAGCAGACTCTCTGTCGCGCTTCAAGTGTGATGCAGAATGGCTGTTGGATCAACGCGTGTTCAGGCAGCTAGAGGCTTGGTATGGCCCCCACAGCGTCGATTTGTTTGCAGCAGCTGGCAATGCTAAGCTGCCCAGGTTCTACAGCATGTTGGGCGGCGAGGGGGCAGCAGGGGCTAATGCTTTGCTGCAGGATTGGGAGGGGGAAAATGCTTACTGTGCACCCCCATGGGCTCTCATTGGTCGGGTGCTGAAAAAGCTGCACAGCACATCTCATGTGGCGTGTACCTTGCTCGTGCCTAACTTCCCATCCTCTGCATGGTACCCTGTGCTGCTGTCCCGTGCCAAGTCTGTGCGCTGCCTGCCGCTGGGTGCAATGTTCAGGCGCGGGCCCCGAGGTTTGATCCGTGCTAAATGGCCGCTGCTGGCGGTGCGCCTGGAGGGATAGCAAGCAGCAGTTTGTCCAGCGCTCAGGTGTTAGACTTGCTGGCGGAGCGGGCTAGGCCCAGGCGTGCAGCAGCGGCAGCAGCAGCAGCAGTAAAGTATGACTGCGAGGTGGATGCTGAGGGCAGTCCCTGGCTGCAGTTGTGTGAGTGGGCAGTTAGCAGGTTGTATCCAGCAGCGAGCAGCAGCGAACGCGGCGTGTTGTGCAGCGCACTGTGTCATGCGTTCGCCGACGGCACTGCCTCTCAGTACATGTCAACTTTCCGCTTGTTTGCTGAATTCTGCTGTGATCATGATCCTGAACTGCCGTGCCTGCCCGCGACGCGCGAGGCGGTACATCTGTTTGCGGCGCATCAGGCGCAGACTGGTTCTGTTGCGGCCAGTTCTCTGGCTTGCGGTGTGTCTGCCATCAATGGTGTGCATAACCTACTGGGCTTGAGTGTGCCTGTGGTGGCGGATGCGCAGCATCGTTTGTTCATGAGCGGTTTAGGCCGCATCCTTGTGCCGGTGGCTCCTGCAGTGGAGCGTCAGCCTTTGCTTGCCAGCATGCTGGAGCGTGCGTTGACGGCCGTGCAGCCGCTGCACAGCAGTGGCGGTTCCGCTACAGCGCATGTTTTACAGCTGCCGGTAGTGACAGTGCTTTTGGGCATGCTGACAGGGCTGCGGGGCACTTCGTTGGCGCGTTTGACTGTTGGTGATTTGCAGGTCAGCAGCGGTCGCGTGCTGCTGCATGCAAGGGTGTTGAAGCAGCGTCTGCAGCCGCGCGCCTTTGCAGATTGGGTGATCCCTCTACACCTGGGTTCTGAGCGAGGCCCGAATGGAGGTGACTTTTGGTGCCGCGTGTTTCGGTTACTGTTTGAGCACTGTGCAGCGCGCCGTACTTGGGCTGCTGACCGCCCTCTGCTGGCCCCTTTGGGGTCTTCTCGGCGTCAGCTCAGTGAGGCTTTTGTGGATGAGCAGGTTGTCAGCTTTGTGCAGCGCTATAGCGGCGGTGTGCCTGTTGCTGGCTTTTCGTCTCACTCCCTGCGCATTGGGGCTGTGTCGACCATGAAGGTGTGTCACGCGTTCGTGTTTGGCTGAAGTGGAAATCAGCGGGCATGATCGATTTGTATGCTCGTGTTGTGCAGGGTGACGCTGTTGTGCGTGCTTTGTACTCGTAGATGGTGACAGCAGGTGCGACAATTACTCTGTACGTGTGACTCGTTCTCTGTATAGAGTGGTTGCGTAACTGTTACTGCTGCAGCGCAGCATAAATTCACCATTTATGGTGTTTATGCCTAGCAAAGCAGTCCTTTTCAGGGCGGGCTATGCTGGGTGGGTCTTTGCTGAGGTTTTGGATCTGGCAGGTGTTCTGCCACTGGGGTGATTTATGCTGGGCTTGCCGCAGGGCACTTTATGTTCCTGTTTTGTCGCTTCGCGACACCCGCCCTTCCCACCCGTTCCTGTTTTGTCTTGTTGTGGCCTGAGGCCTTCGGTTTTCCTTGCTGGATTGGTCCAGCTGCGAATCGTCTACCAATGTAACTGTAACAAATAAATGGTGAATATATATATATCCTACGATTGCTATGCATATCATGTTTCTATGTATATTATGTAGCAAGATGAAGTACAACCGAACACCCACCCACTGTATCGGCAGTATGAGCCAGTGGCTGTGTCATAACAGCCACCAGCACCCAAGTGGTCCGTCGGGGTGCTCAATGCAGCTGCCAACAGTGCATGCATGGCTGCAATGCACCTCAATCAAGCCAAGTACCTGGTGATTTTCGCGGTGGCACTAAGCACTCAGTCGCGTCCCCGCACTGAACATTCATACTCAAAATATGCACGCCATCAGCCACGCAATGCGTAGACACTGCTGCAACTTTAGAAGCAGCAATCACACAAAAACACACAGCACAACCTTAACTGTCAGTCACACTGCCAGGCAGCTGAGCGTCCTGCAGACTGCTGCCTCTGACAACCTCTAACTGCCGCCCCGCTACATATACTTGCCAGACACACAAACACCATATCCTGCATGTAATCACAAACGTAACACAACCACACTTTCGACTGGCACCAAACTGTTACCACAATCACTCTGCTCGTGCGCGCTACCTCCTCACACCGGTCCCCATACATCACCACACATCCCCGCTCCCGAAATCATCTACGCGCTAAACCCGCAGGGGGAGGTGCAGCCGGCACCAGCTCCTAGTGTCATATCCGCTGCAGCATCCAAGTCCCCACTGATCGACCGCAAGTAACCCTCACTGTCAAAGCTCACAGGCAAGCTCATGGCAGCCGACAGTCCCGGTAGGCTCGGAGGGCTGCACAACCCAAAGCCAGCCATGCCATCCAACCCACCATATGCACTAGAAGCATCCGGCAGCGCAGTATTCGCTATTGCAGCAGCTGCTGCTGCCGTACTCATCTCAGCGCTCGCGCCGCCGCTGCTGCTGCATCCGATAGGGCCCAACCCCATGCGCGCAGCAAGTGCAGCACTGAAGCTGCTCGTGCCGCTGCTGTCGCTGCCAGCTGGAGCTGCTGCTGCTGCTGCAGATACTGGCGGTGGCGCTAGCATGGCACCCGGGAGCTGCAGCGGGGGCGGCAGCACCAAGCCGTTACGCAGACCTATAGCCGCACCAGCACCAGCACCAGCCCCTGCAGCAGCAGTAGCTACTGCTGGTGCTGCTGCACCCAACCCCACCCTGCTGGTGATGCGGCTACTGCGGGCACCTACTGCGCCACCTCCACTGCTGGTCGCGCCGCTGCTGCTGCTGCTCCTGCTGCGGCTGGCGGCTGCGCTGCTGCTGCCTGGTGCATTGTACGGTGTGCGTTGGCTGCGGTTCTTGAAGAAGGTGGAGATGGTGGCCTTGTCGATGCCGTAGTGCTCTAGCAGGAATTCTCGAGTGGCTGCATTCACGTTGCGGACGCTCCAGCCAATGTCTGTGCAGCCCACCAGCGCATACATGACCTCCTCCTGCAAGCACAGTTTACAACAGCAGCAGTAGCAGCAGCAGCAGCAGCAGCAAGCTATGAATATGCAGTGAG